>DWNA01002689.1:0-11237 GCA_018249835.1 Heliconius besckei
GTGCTCAGGGACGATACTTTCACAAGTATTTTCTATATACATGTACAAAGGTCCCAGCCAAGCTATACTAATATTCTATATAATAAAAGAGGCGGAAACTGGAGAATGGAGTGTTGTTACACTAGTTCTGACTAACATACCTAATAAATTCGAGTTATGCGTTAAAAATCGGACTTTTACTTTTTTTATTAGACAAATAAACAATTAAAACATAAATAAAAGATTATTATATTATTAGATCTTTGTATTATTAATAGGAGTAACCCAACAAACCGCTTCATCTTGTTACCAGTTTAGTTATTCGAGTAGGAATCGAATCCACAACGCCACGACGGTATCGAGAATAGAATTGTGTCACTAAAACATTTCTACTCGTGAAAAAAAACTGTCGGTTAAGAATTTGTTGAATCGTGCATCAAGCTTGAAATGATTCATTAATTTTATTAATCTGACCTAATTCTCTAACGGGGTAAAATATATAGTGAGTTCTATCTATATGAGTATGTAACCCTAGAGACTCACTCTAGTGGTTCCTTTATTTTTTCTATTTATTTAATATGTTACGATCACTTAGGGTAATTGGACCGTTTTACGTAATTATAGTATTTTTTAACAGTTTATATGATAACATTGTTTACCTTGAGGATGTTATTCAAATGTTTGATAGTTATGATATAAATAACAATATTGTAGTCCCTTCAAAACATATTTATTTTAAAAATTTTAAGTAGTACAAGTAAAATTTTATCCATTGCCATCGCGGCGCGGTGGGACAGCTCTGTTGTAGAGTCTCAGTTGTAGATGCGGTGGTTGTGGGGTCGATCTCCAATCGGGGGAAGATTTAGGTAAGTTAATTTTGAGTTGCGCCCCTCAACATGCAACGTCCCGAATTTGGGTGGAAATTGGAGTGGAGTGGAGTGAAATGGAGTGTATCACTAGATTCTCTCTATCTACCAAGACAAACAGAGGAACTAGCGTAAAGTTCAATATGAAAACAAAAATAAAATTCTATATTATACTTTTTAACATTAAGCTATCCTCTTCAAAATAATCCGAATGTATCACAATTATTTCTGCAGTTCTTCGATGTTAACCAAGTACTTCACCATTCTATTATTATGAAATAAAGTATTTTTTTATTTAAACTCCTTTTAGTACTTCTTAAACATATTGCTAATATATAGGTATTTATTAATTTTCCAGTGGTATGTGTTTCAATTCGCCGGAAATAACGCCGTCTATAGAGCAAGTGGAGCACTGTTTCGGCGCGACCCACCCCGGCCTCTACGACAGCCAGCGACATTTGTTCGCGCTGAACTTCCGCGGCCTGTCTTTTTATTTTCCTGTTGATAGTAAATTTGAGGTAAGTAATTTTTTTATAGTCATAAATGATATAAATAAATGATATTGTCCTGGCAAGGTGGGTGGTAACCTGACGGTAGTGAGTTCGACTGGTAAGTAGACAAAATGCAGCGTTGAGTTCCGCTACTCTGTTCCCTCAGATTACTAATAAAATTTCTGGGAATTGATAAAAAAAATCTTATGTCATGTTTATGCCAATTGATATGATAGTTAATATGTTTCAATAATTTATAAAAACCTTATTTGTTGTATTTGTTACATAATAATGTATACATATTAATGGGTAAATATATTTCAAGTGGTTCTAATTGTTTTTTTAGCATTACTAACAAAGAATAAACATACTAATTTGGTTTTACTACTTCATAATTTTGATATTAATTTTCAATATAAACATTTCAGCCCGGATACGCTCACGGTCTCGGCTCGTTGCAGTTCCCGAACGGCGGCTCGCCCGTCGTGTCACGAACAACGATATATTACGGCTCTCAACATCAGGTAATTAACATTACAGTGAAATGTTTAATAAAAAAAAAAGAAACTGCCAAACTATAGCTATTGGCACAAACTAAATAACTAAAAAGTCAAAGTTAATAGTTTTACTACTTCAGAGTAAAGAACAATTAACGAAATTGACGATGGATGTTTGTTCCACTTTCACGTAAAAACTACTGAACAGATTTAAATTAAACTTTACAGTAATGTACCGCATCCAAAAAGATAACGCATAAACAAATAAGCATAAATAACAATAAGTTTAGGCGGGCGAATCCCTTTGGGCGTAGTATACAATAACTTCTATTCCAGTTAACCAGATCGGCGAGTGGCGGTCGTTGCACGGCGCCTCTGGCTGATTTACCTCTATCCTGTTACCGTCACCAGTTGCATCTGCGTAGATGTGATGTACTGAGATCACCCACTGCCACGCTTGGTCTACGATTGCATATTTATACTGAGGGTGAGTTGTGTTGTTTGTTTGGTTTTTGTAGTTTCTATACGTTTTAGTATAAATAAAGTTTAATTGATTTATATATATATACAAATACTTACGTATCTTGTCTTTTCATAATATTTATATCATCTTTACTGACAATGGACAATGACAATGGAATGGATGGATGTTATAGGCTATGTACTCACTAGAATTCGTTATTTTTATTTCTCCATTGAGATCCACCTCTTAGTTCGCAATTTCTTTAATATTCGGACGGAAAATGGAGAAAGAAACGTTTTGACACTAAGTTTTCTCAACTTACTTTGCTAAATGCGGAATAAAACGTGATACTATAGTAAAATCATATATCTATACTCTATATTCCAGGTGGTCGCTCGGGTTCGCCCGCGTCGGCGCGGCGCCGCGTGGTGCGCTTCGGCGACAGCTGTCAGGCAGTCGCACGCGCGCTCGCCGCGCCCGCGAGACTTTATTACAAGGTTAGTATTAATTACTGATTGATTGTTTACGGGCGACTGCTCGCAGATTCTCCCGCTTGAATTGCAGAATTATAGTGAGAAATCACTATATAGTAGGATTATTTTCTTACCTCTTATCATTTAAAAGACAATATGTATAGATTAAAAACTAACGTCACAACTAATATAATAAAACAGTAATTTTATAAAACATGGTTTTTTACCACGACCACGTAAATAATACAAAGACTGTGGCTTTAATTCCGTCGACCGTATTTCCGCCTTTCACACTTACCATCGTGAGTTTTCTCTGCCTGCTCCGATATGCTAAAGAACCTAACTCTTATTTTAAATAAATCTTAATATAATTTGCTTCGAAGGCTGATGACAAAATGCGCATACACCGCCCCACGGCGAGACGTCGTCCCCCTCCCGCGTCTGATTACTTCTTCAATTACTTCACTTTGGGATTGGTAAGTGTATATTAGAATTTAATTTGGTAATATTTACGGAATAAATTAACCATAATTACACCATGATTAATTAACTATAAAATTTCTTATAAGGATGTGCTCTTCGACGCTCGTACACACCAAGTGAAGAAGTTTGTCCTCCATACCAACTACCCTGGACACTACAACTTCAATATGTATCACCGTTGCGAATTTGAGCTGAACGTGCAGCCAGACAAGTATGTATTAATTATTTATATTAAATATGGATATTTCGTTAAGGAAAAATTTTGGATCCCTTTTAACAAACATTTTTTACATTACATTACATTTTTTACATTAAATACTAAATAGTATGCAATTTGACATATCTCAGGACCTCAATAAACAATACTATACCAGTATTCTTTCTCACTCTGTCATTTAAACACAATCTTAATCAAATCTTCATTTTTACTAAAATAACCATTTTGCCCTCAACAGATGCGAATCCAACACGCTAGTGGAATCTCTATCGGCGGTCTGTATAACGGCGTACAGCAAGTGGGAGAGCGTGTCGAGAGCGCTGCGCGTGTGCGAACGCCCGGTAGTGTTAAACCGCGCATCCTCCACAAATACAACCAACCCGTTTGGTTCTACATTCTGCTATGGGTACCAGGATATGATATTTGAGGTGAGTTGTGTACTGACAAGGACTGACAGTACTGACGGATAGTCTATATTTTTCTTTGTCTCTCGCTTGTTTAAGTATGTCTGGGTTAAAATGATGAGATGGTCTATCTATATACATAATAAAGAGGCTTTTATACTGACACTGCAGACTTCAGTAGTCAGTTACAGCTATCATCTCGTTTAAATTCTCCCTGAATAGATACCGATACAGAATATTGTAGGGTGTGTTTTATACAGACTGAACGAAAACAGCACTGAGATTTGTTTAATTTTTCCCACGAAAAATAAAATGACGGTACAATACTGATGGTTTCCTTAGTTTTTATGTTTCCAGCGGAATTGCATGTACGTTTAACTTTATTGAGAGTGAAGTTTTTGGAGGAAGGTCATGTAACAGCATGAGAACACCTCACATACACACTGTAAGGGGTGACGACTTTTCATGAGGTGGAATATGTATGCCGAGACGGTAGCATTTAGAGCTCTGTTCTCTTTGGCTAACCCGTTAAGAATAAAAAAGGC
The DNA here is from genome assembly GCA_018249835.1 of Heliconius besckei. Lineage (NCBI taxonomy): Eukaryota > Metazoa > Arthropoda > Insecta > Lepidoptera > Nymphalidae > Heliconius > Heliconius besckei. Next base: position 4,419 of record DWNA01002689.1, read on the forward strand.
CCGGAATACCTGGAAACTGGAACTCTTTTAGATATGTTAAATGGAAAATCAGAGGATAAAAATGCAAATTTAGGAGTTGCTGTCACCAACTACTAGTCTTTTTTAGTTTACTAATACAAAACAAAAACCTAAAAGTAAAACAACCGTTTTTTTCCAGGTGATGTCAAACAACTACATAGCGTCGATCACGCTGTACCAGCCGGAGGGCACGCGCCCTCACTACGCGGTCAGCTCCATCGCGTGACATAATAAGGTGATTTTTTATCCTTTATATAGCAGTCTAGGCACAGATAACCTCGATATATCTTCCTAGTACCCTCTAGTTAAAATTTGAATTAAATGGCCAAAGTATTGTAGTGATTGATTGAACCAAAGCAGTAACATAAAAATATAATTTGTTTAAAGAGTATGTATGATATGGTGTCGCCATGGCATCAAAATATTCTGGAACTTTTAAAGTTTTATCATGTGGAGGGGAGGACCTTATTGCGTACATTATATATTATTGCTAATTTTGCCCACAATTTTTTTCTCAAATTTATATATTAAAAAAAACAAAATAATCCTTATATATAATAATTTACTGTATATTTAATTAAATTAATATATAACAAATATTCTCAACAGGTATCGCCAAGCAAAGGTAAAAAATTCACATCTTGAATGCAGTCTGTTTGTCAGCTTCTACAAAATTCAAATTCACTAGTGTGGCAGCCCTGATCTGTTCGCCGCCAATGTGATACATATCCTTAACTAAAACCAACCTAAGAGGTAAACAGTATTCAATAATATGTGATAAAACTGTGAAAAAAAAACTAAAAAAAAATAAGTGAGTGACCGATCTCAAGATGGTGTGTAAGTTTTATTTAATTCCTTAGCAGCAATGGACAGTAAAAAATTATATATTTTTTTGTTTTCTAAAAAAACATGTAAGTTCTAAGAATGTTTCTCAATATTATATGATTATTATTATATATTATATATAGTTAGTCGGATGTGTTCTTAAGTTTTACATTTTGACGAAAAAAAAAAAGAATTATTTGACATAAAAACTAGACATAAGCTGTAAATATTTTTTGATTGAAAAAAATACCATAAATCAATTGTATTTTTTCTAAAATCATTGGACAATTGCTAGTGTGATTATTGTGATAAAAATCAATAAAAAAAGTGCAAAAATATTTTTTCTTGACAGCACCATGATGATGCCATAAGTGGCTTTTTAGTATAGGTTTTAATTTATGGATTATAGAGCATAGACAATTTTATTCAATTTGACTTATAGCATAAACAATGTAAAATGTTTATTTATATTTCGTTATTATATATACGATTCATTTCAATAAAATATTACAAAAAATATTTCTCATACATCATTTTTATATTCCCCAACTAAGCTATCATTTAAAAAAGAATGTATGTATTGACTTAGAATACTCTTGTCTATGGTCTTCTATCTTGTCTTTGACATTTTAATTTTGTAGATGTAAACGTCTATAGATTATTTCAATTGCTTTTTGATTTCTTTACATTTTTTATACTTTTAGTATTTGCTGTGTATTCTATATATATTAATTTAATATTTTTTTTATAAAAGAAAAACAAATAATTGTACATTTTTAATACATCTTAAATTTATAATTCTCCTTTTTTTATTAAAAAAATCCTTCTAATAAAATTAATAATATAGCTTACATAAAATACTTGTGATGATTTTTTTAAAATTATAATTGTATATAAAATCAAGAATTTCGTATACAAATGAATGCACAGCGATAAATTAACTTGAATATTATCTTTTTTAATCTACTTATTGTTTGCTCACAATGTGCGCAATAGGCTAGGTTTAGGCTTACAGACCGACGGTCCTTACGTATAAACGGACATGTAAAAACAGAAGGTTTACAGGAGGACAGAATAAAAGGCTTATCTTGCTCTTATGGAGTATATATTTTTAATTAAAATATTTTTAAGAGCATGTATTCCATTTTCTTGTCAATTTTCTTTTTTGACATTTTCTGTTTATACGTAGAGACTGTTGAGACGTTTTGTACGATTTGATGAATGTGTGTTGTATGATAGCTAATTGTCACAACTATATTTTTTAAAATTATAGTTTGAATGGGATCCTAAAACATTTTTTAATAATTATTCAAGATTTTTTTTAAATCTCAATCATATTTAATTTGTAATTATTTTTATTTTTGACAAAGTGATTAAATTTATATGTCCCATACGAACTATGCAATTTAATAAATCAATATCGTACAAGTAAATTTAATTATACATTTTGGCTTAATTCGCTTGCACGATATTGCATATACCTTTATATTAGTTCCTCTAACAAATTAAAAGAAAAATAAACAATGACAATTGATAAAACTTGACAGATATATTTTTTTTGTTAATAAGCTGTAGCGTCACTTCTTTCTTCGTATAGTAGGGCGAGCAGAGGCAATATAATGTTAAAACCCTTCGTTCTCTACTTTCCTGATCTTTGTTGATGAAAAATGAAAATTTAAACATAATTAACACTCGGGAAGTGAAAAACAAACCCACAGACTGTCCTCCTCCACGGCGCCACGATAGAATTTGTAGAATATGTATACTAAAATCTTTAAGTCTTTAATAAATAATTACTTTACTTTACTTATCTTTTCAATTCTAATAATAGAAGTTACGTAGAGATTTGTAATTTACAGCCAATAACACTTGACCTAAATACGTGATATTTTGTCAGTTGTCACTGTTTGAACAGTCATAGACTTATAGATTAGATAAAATACTACTATATTTCCTTGGCGTCTTGTTTAGATTGCTTGGCTCTCATGGCCACCATCAAACATTGATAGTAACTTATTTTCTTGTGAAACGATATTTATAAAGATTCTTAATTCAAAAATTGTACAATAATAAAATTAGAATCATTAATTTATTTGTAAAACGTTAATTTGAACGTAAACGTTCAAGTTGTTAAACTATTTTTTAATCTACACAGTATGACATTTTTTTTTCTCTATTTATTTATTTTATGTAATAAATTTCTATTCTACAAGTCTATGATATTTCTAAACCTATTTCTATAGTAGTCAAATTATTTCACATGTATTTTACCTCAGTTAACAGTCATTTTATTTAGTGCCAATGTGCATGGAACCTTGGACTCCTCGTTTTAAGGTCGAAATTCCAATGAGCTTACGGCATCGCTTATACCGGCGGTTGTGATGTTTATATATAGGCAATAAATAGTACGGTTGACAAGTCGTGGCCGCCCTGCAGTTAGGTTTACTTTACTTTTGCACATTGCTCGCTCGGGAAGAAAATAATCAAAAATTAAAAAAAACTATTGTGGGCAACCATCTTCAGATAACTTCAGGGCGGCCACGACACGTAGACCGTACTGTACTTGGGTTATAGCAATTATTATATTGCTCCTATTTGTAATACTTTTTGAACTGGAGCCATAATGTATTTAATTATTTTACTATTAAATTAAGGTTTATTTTTTTGACATCTTTTAATTATGGCTAATTTTATTCAGCCGCATGATCTATATTAGCACACATAAGGGGAGAATAGAGGAATCTTTTCTAATGTTTTAATTTACGTAAACTCTTTGCCTTTTACTAATTTTAAACATATTTTTCTGCCCTTTAACAATTCAATGAGGAATAACTAAAAAAGTAATTTTAAATCTATTAATAAATAAATAAAAGGAAAAACTTAATGTTTTTTATATCTATACTTATTTTTTGTAATAATCTAATTTTTATAACTATATTATTCTGGTATGAATAATCTTTTTACTGTATCAATTAATTACATCATAACAGCGGGAAACGCCATTATGTACGTAATAAAGATTAAAAATAATAAATATGAGATAAAAATACTAAATATTAAATGATAACCCATAGATAAAAAATATATATTTCCCAACAACGCTAACTAATATATCTCGGGGACAACATAGATAACATTACTTTGATGTTTCGGATTATCCACGCAGTTTTACAAGTATCGATTTTGAGAGTCTCTCGACGAGGAATGATCATTATCGCGCGATTTAGATATTTTTCTGACGTTCTGACATTTATCTTTGATCTTATTTCGTATATTGCCTTTAGAGTTTATCATATAATGTGATTTATGTTTAAAAAATAATGCTAAGTTATATTTAAATATAATATGGCTCCAGTTCCAGGAGTATTTCAAAGCACTTAATAATTTATTTATGCACAATTAACGTGTGATTGTCGAATAGAGATGATAAGTGGCTGTGGTGCCATAAAAAAAAGTTAAAAAATTGACAAATAATAACTTAAAAAAAGTATTAAGTGTAAGGTAGCGTACGCTACGGTATCTTCGGTTATGTACGGATGATATTTAAAAATAATGATCATACATTGAAGTTAATTTACTTCTATTTCGTTAATAATTCAAAATACTCATCATTTCACCTTAAAGTACCTACTATAATATAAATATTTTCGAATGGCAATACAAAACTTTTAGACGTAGAAGACATATTCTTATCGCTAAGTTATCTGTATTAGTTAAAATTTCGGTTATATGGGTTGATATTTTGTCTATCTATTATTAAATTGGTAATATCTGTCCGTACATACACTGTAGAGTTATTTTTTATAAAGATAATTAATTAGCTTATGTTTGTCTCGCTGTGGCTTGTATTCGTCACAGCTTATCACTTAATTCATAACGTTGTTTGTATGTTCATTGTGCCGGCCTTGAGTCATACATTAATTGTTAACCACAGACTCATTATTCTACTTAAATTTTAATTAGTTTATATCACTGGGAAAACATTAGGAACTTTCTCCATACAATACAAATTAAAACTTTTTAAATTTTAATGATATACTCTGCTATTTTAGATTTAATAATTCATTATCAACGTACAACAATGACAATAGCTAACATCATTCATCCACCAGAAACAAAAATGATATCACTTAAGGCTGGTATAAAATCGTATAATATAACTATAGTATGTATATTACACATGTAGAAGTGTTATATTATGCATTTAGTGATACAAAAACATTATGATTAGGGAATAGACGAGACCCACTCCTGAATGGTAAATAATAAAAAAAACAGTCGAAGCATAATATTTATAATTTTAAGGCTGTATATATGAATTCTCATGTCAGTTAAGTTTTTTTTTAAAAAAAGTGATTTGACATAGCCAATGGTTTATTTATCGCTAGATATATTGTTGAGAAATTGTTGAAATACCGTTTGTTATTATTATGTTTGAATGCGAATGTTATTTTTGTGTTTCTGTGGTATATATTATTCTTTTTTTAAATAGAAATAACGAATTAAATTACTTATTGTGTATATTTATAATTTTAAAACATGATATCTTTTTAAACTATTTTATTTTTGAAAATAACACAAAGTGAATGTAAGACGATTAAGTTATAATATTCTTTATCTATTAAATATATCTCACAGAAACACATTACATATAACAACAGAATAATAGAAAAAATGATCGTTGCGTGCTGTAGCAATAATTTTTTTGGATAGTAAAATAACTGCTGTGTGACGATTACAAACGTACAATCAAGACAAAAGGTTAGTTAAATAATTTAATGTTTAAAGATGATGATTTAAATTAAAATGATATAATTAAATTTATTTTATGTTTCATTATTATTAATGTTTCCAGCTTTACTTTTCGTCATCAATGATATGACAATGTAATACGCTGTAGCGTGCGTCATTTAAATTTCCCTCATGTCTTTATATGACGTGAAATTCCCAATACTTTTTACATATCTGTCACCACACAGCAGCTTATCTTGTAATGTATTTTATTTATTATATTTATTATTTTATACATCATGCTAGATAATCTGTGAACGAAAACATTACACCAATCATCATCATATCTATAATCTACAATGTTAATTAAAAAAATCCTTAAATTTAAACAATGTTATTTTTTAGATAATTTTTCTCTGTATTGGCATTGTATTGGTATAATTTTATTGAATCTTATGGCTATGCAATACTTAATATAGGTGCTTTTGACTCCCAATGAGTTATCTTTCGACCCATTTTATGCCTTGTTTTAAATTTCCTATGTTATTCACTCAATTAAAACAATAATAAATGCAAATTTTGAAGGTTTTGAATGGGTTGAAAAGGAAAAATGTTGTAATTCAATTCTTGTAAGTTATGGTAACTTTGCGTTCGTAATTCCTACTCAACTTTTTGTATTTCAGTCAAGTGGGTTTAAAAAAATGAAACTGTCTCAAAAAATACCAAAAATCAATAAATGGATTTCGTACCGAATTTTGTATTTATTTATCTTTTTTATTTATATCCAGCAATGATGTTTTCCAGAGGGAGATGAGAGCTTGACTTTAGTTTCGAACTGATCTTTTTGTGTAAAGTTTATTTTTTACTTACCAGACTATTATGGGACCAGCGCGGACCAAAGGTCCGCCATCCGTCACTTACCTACTTGTTTATAGTAAAGTAATAAGACAAAGCCAGGCTTTGAGCTCTGCCAATCAACACAATATTTTTGAAATTGGGCGGAAAATGGAGAACGGAGTGTCTTAAGGTTCCCTCTGACTACCCTGCTGTATGCGGAATACAACCTGAAGCTAATAAAACAATCGGTAGGTATAATAAAACGAGCATGGCAGGCGAGACAACTCTGTATTGCAACATGCTATGAACTCTATAATGACTTGGTAATTGGCTTCATTAGGCAAATTTTTGTTGTTATAGCTGTTAAATACTTCCCACCGTAATTAATTATATTAGGACGAAGAATAA
>DWNA01002690.1:0-11237 GCA_018249835.1 Heliconius besckei
ATTAAATACACATTCATTTAGTTCTATAGAAAAAGAAAAAAGTGACAAAATATTTTTCTTATTCAAATAGGTATTGTACTATGTACTCAGACCACCCCAGCCCTTCAACCCTTAGATTACTCCTCTAAGATCATCCGTACGAACTTCCCCCGTTTAATTGTGAGTCCCGGATTCATTATTGCCATATCCTTACCCAACCCTTTACTCTTATCTTTAGATCCTCCCTCTGTGTGCGTAAGATTAATATAAAACTCCTCGATAAGTTCCAAAGCTTACTTTGTTATATTTTTTTATAGACAGAGGGAACCTGAGAATTTAGTGTTTAGACACACTGTTCCCATTAAGACACTTTCGTTCGCCATTTCCTGCCAAATACTGCAAGTGGTGGAACTCAACGCCGCGCTTGGGAATCGAACAACCGCACAACCAGTCACGATTACAATAGTTATGTAAAAATAACAAAAAAGTTATTATACTTCGTATAATGTTTCTGTTAATATATATTTTCTATATCTTGTCTAGTGTGGCATATAAATAAATTTTAAAAAAACGGTATAAATATGTTTATTTATTCGTCTTACTAACCTTTTTTTTAACTAAGGCTTTTTTAATTTTTTAATTTTTCTTTAAAGAAAAATATGAAGAAACTATTAACAAAAAGAAAGAAAAGCAATTAATAATTTTATTTAAAAAATGACGATTTTACATATCCATTCCCTCATTATCCTCCCTACGTGATAGTTATAATGGAAGCTAGATACTAAAATAAATATGGCTAAACAATTTTTTAGAACAAATAATTACATTACAATTAAATATCTACATAAATACATAGATAATACAACTTAATAAAAATCCACAATAAAACTCATAAAATACCTACTTTTATGTTATTTTCATCTTAACTTCAAAAAAAAAAAATTCAAATGATAAGATTTTCAATAGAAATTCTAAAAGAATTCTCCGTACACGACTAGAATATGATGATTTAAAGCCACCAAGTCCGCCTTAGACGAGCAAATGTTTGGGGAAAGGTGCGAAATGGTGTTGAATGGCGCGAGGCGCTATGGAATGGAGGCGAAGGCACGCGAGTCATGTACCGCGTGGCTCGCAGGGCTGGCGGGGCTTGATAAGAATTTATATTTATTTTATTTAGAAATTAGTTTTAAATTTCCTTAAATTGGTTTTAAATTTATATTTTTATATCTTTGATCTAATGTCGAGGCAAAGCGCGGCGTTCAGTTTCGAAACTCAATACGTAATGCTCCTAGAATCCGTCGGAAAATGAGCGGAGCGGAGTGTCTTATTACTCCACCTGCCTATCCTGCTGTATCCTGCTGTGTGCGGTCCTGCTGCTGTGTATATAACGTGAAGTTAGTTTTAAGGGATTGATGATTTGATAATGAGTGATAATGAGTGAGTGGGTTCGATTATTAATAGGGGAAATGAATTATTATTTATTAATATTTTTATTTCATCGCTCCTCTGAAATTCGGCGGAAAGAAGGAAATGAAACCCCATTTCCCCCTTAATACAAGATTCCCTCTATGTACTATGCTATATGCGGGGCACAACATGAAGCTGAACAGATGTTATAATGATAATATGCTTAGATTTCGTTTAAGCAACTTCGACATTAAAATTTTAATATAATAATTATTATATAAGTTGTAAATGCTGCTCTAAAGATATTAAAAGATATTTAATTAACACTTAATTCCTACAAAAATAACATTTTCTTGGAAAATAACATTTAAGATGAACTAGGTAAAGGCAGCCCTATTCCAAACGAATATCTCGCGAGCCTTTCGTAATTGAAAACATAGTGTGTTCCGGCAGTTTTAATCGTCCTTACCTAATGCAACGCCGACAACCGATTTATTTGCATATTATGTTCACATACTCGCAGCACTGTTAGTACTATGTTCTTAGTATCTTACATTCTACATACAATATAGGTACATAGGCATCATGAGTTCGTGTATTGATTATAAGCTAATTCTGTATTTGTATTGTATAAATCAATATAAATAAATATATATATAAAAAAGAGTCTAGTTGTGGCGCAGGAGGTCAAGTGTCACTGTAATCGCGACTGGTTGTGAATTCGATGCCCATTCGAGGAAATGAAATATTTATTTAAATGTATATTTCCATTTCTTCGCTCTGGTGTCTAGGCAAGCGTGCCGTTCCGTGCCGTGCCGTTCCGTTCACCACCCATTTACTGCCGAATTTTGTAGGGATTGCACTTCCAGAATTCGGCGGGAAATGGGTAACCGAGTGTCCTAACAATAGGTTTCCACTACCTACCCTGCTGTATGTGGTACCTTTCATATAAATAGTTCTTTGAAATCGTATAAAACACATTTTACACTAGTAACAGGTACATTAGTTTTGAACAATATACGTACCTACCTACGTACGAGTACTATGCGCTCAAAAACGGAATAAACAAACTCACAAAACTTTACGGGGCTGCTTAGGTAATTGTTAAACCTAGCGTGAGCGCTTTTTACCACAACATTACGCCAACTTCAAGTAAAAGTTGGCAACTGCTGGCACTCTAGCGGAACTGGAGCTACAACTTTCTAGACTATATAGAAACCACAAAGGTATGCCGGCTCGTATCAGCACATCAGCGTTATCTGCTTTTGAATGCAAATGAGTTGGAAAAGTCCGACGAAGTAAGAAACTAGCGCTGACTGCCGCGGTGGAGTTCTCTATTATGCATAGCGTATTATATTTAGTTTTCGAACTGATGTAGAGTTCGTCTCTATATATATATATATTTGGGTAGTGTTGGTGTTCGCTTGGTTTTTATAGAAATTATATTTTTATGGGTCATTCCATTCCTTTCCTTTCCCAAATTCTTGTAATTATCCAGGTATCTAATTTAAGGTATGGCTGTAGATTATTCATATTTTGCGTCTATTTCTATTAGAAAAAAAATCGTGTACACGTTCAATGAAAAAGGCTATTCCATTTTATTTTTAAATTTATCATTAGCAAATTAGCTAATAACGTGACAATTTTTACAAAAAAATTATAAGGATCAAATATATCAAGTAAAATATATTTTAGCAAACTGCTGAAATATACAAAGGTTTCTATGTAGATGCTGGGCGGATGGAACTCGAATAGCTTTGCACCGCCCACCACAGTATTACCTACTGATGGTATTTTCTCAAAATTAATAATTGAAATGTTATTATTAAAATAAATTATTTATAAAAAACATAATTAAATTACAACTTTTAATTGGTTAGCTTCTAGTTTATATCAGGATACACAGAAGAAACCTAAGGTTACTGTTAAAGCAATGCATTTCTCACTTTTTTTTGGATAAAATTGATATATATTTCTAGACGCCATTAAATATTTTATTTTACTTTATTACCATAACTATCAAAGGAATATTACAGATTTGGCTTGAATTGAGTGATTTTCATAAATTTTATATTATAAGTGTAAAACAGTTTTTCCTCTAGGTATACCTAACTCTTGGAAAAACATAAAGCTCCTTACATTAAAATTAACTTCCTACTTCATCTTCACATACCAGAAAAGAGCTAATTATGATGATGATTATTGATGCGGTCAAACGCATGCCTATTCCATATAAAAAAAATAAAAAAATAATATTATTCTTACATTCTTCACTCTCCGTTTATTATGAGACGCCATCAAAAATTTATTCGTTATAATAATTGCATAATATTAATAATAAACACTATAATAATATATAAATATGGCATGCCTGAAAATATTGCACCTTTCAGTACAAATGTTCAACTATTCATTTAAACATACTCCGTCCAGTGCGGCAACGTTTCTATAAAGAAAAATAAACTAAAGATGGCATCAAATGTACTTTTTTATCTTTATTATGTCAGAGACTATCTATTGCCTGCGGCTTTGCACACATTTTACATAGAAACGAAATAGAAAAAAATATGTTTTTCTTTCAACCTAGAAGTAGTAGTTCCTGAGATTAGAGCGCTCAACCAAACGAACTCGTCAACTCTATTGGCTCGTTTTTAGTGGCTGATTTATTAAATTTTTATTTTTACCTAATATAAAGACATTAATCATGATATATCATCGTCCTAGCCCAGTGGGGATCAAAGTCGAAAGGAAATTAGAGATCAAAGTCTTAACACCAGGTTCCCTCTGCCTCTATATATGCGGGATACAGCGTGAAAGCAAAAAAATATAAATTCGATTATCCCTTCCAAAACACCCTATTCTAAGGAGCACGCTATCTGAGAAAGTAATTTATAAAGTTGGATAGCGATGGTCTCACGTTATTTACCTTGCCCACATTATGTACCTTTCGAGCTCCATTTATTCTGGACGTGATTCTGCTACCAACTTGTGATGATAAAGACTTTTTATATTAAACATACATTAAATATTATATTAGCTTAGTTTTAAAAATATTTAGTTAAGTATCTAAATATAATAGTAGGTAGTAAACATATTTTTGTAGGGTCCCGCTGTATCCCGCGCACAGCATAGAAGGCAGAAGGAGCCTAGTGTTAAGACACTCCGTTGCCCATTTTTCGACTCGTGACCGCGCTTTGCATCGACACCAGAGGGAAGAAAATGGAAATATTAAATATGGAAAGACCGTAATTTGAATATATTTATTTGTTTTTTTTGAAGATATTAATCTACTACCTCTATAATGCATAAAATTATAAAATTTCCAAATTCTATTTTCCAATTATAAAACAAAATTAATTCCACGAAAACAGTAATTTATAAGCAAATACCTACTTTAGTAAAATTTCTATTTCTATTAAATCTAATGCAATGGTTTAGGTCGAGATGGGGAAGTAACGATCGCCTTCACCCTATCTCCTCATCTTAATTCGGGGTCGCTGACCCAGGGACCCTCGCGATTAATGGCCTAGGGACGCAAGACTTGCTAATACAGTAAAATTAAGATGACCCTCCATCTGGACCCTTCGTAAAGAATGGCACTGTCTGTAATGGTAATTTTGAAACGTATTTACTATTTGGGATACCATTTTAGTATAATTGGCGAACCAGATGTGATTTTTCAGGATATTTTAGACTTTTAATTATTCTAGGTATAGATTAAACCTATTTTACTAATCTTAATAATAATTAAAATTAATATTTCTAATAGTGTCTAGTCAAAAAACAAATTCCAATAAGAAAGATATTTCGACATTTGAATGAGATTTAGAAAAGCTTGTACGAGTAAGCATGAATGTGAGAATGAATATTGAAGGATGAGGCTGAAAAACCAGCGATGTGGTCGGACAGGTCTCCCATTCGGTGAGCCCTATTTCTTTTGCCTTACTGATTTCTTTGTTTATATTATGTGTTAGTATAGGTAGTAGTATTTTTTCTATTTAAACTTTTATTATATAATTATATTGGATTTCAGTAGGTTAACGTTCTTTTTTTATTTATTCTTATAAATAGATACACTTATATTAATTTCGTATAATTAAAGTATTTTTTTACCAACAACAAAAAAAACTGGTTGCGTTGGTATTAGACCGGCGGCCAGTGACATTGCCAGTATCGCTTCCTTTTCATTGGTACATGGATATTGAAATAGACATTTTTGGTAAATAGTGATTCCTTACAATTAGAGATAACGATAAGTGAAATCAAAATTCCATACGGTGCAACAAGAATAGAGAAAAAAAATATTGTAAGTAAAACACTCTGTTTAAAAGTTTTCTTCCGAATTCGAGATTCCTCGTTTAATGAGGGAACTCAACTCTAAAAGAGAGGGTATATAAAAATAAATCATTCTCTAAGCGAGTATAGAACCCAAAACCATCATATTTACAGTGGTGACTGCTATCCCACTGCACTAAGATCCCCAGTTTTTATATCCTAATTCGTAATAGTTATAGAAAATGAGCTAAATTCATTTCCACATACAGACGGCACCGGTCCAACGATAATTAAATTTTAAAGTGTACATACCTTTTCATAGCTAGTTGTTGTTTGCGAGGGAAACAAAGCCCTCCCTTACTATCACGTTATTTGCTTTCCTAACTAAAATTAGTTTTCACGACCCTTCTCAGAATGTAATTAGACATACCCACGCCTTATATAGGTAAGGCGCGGGTGTTCGTTTTACTTTTAGTTGCCGAATTGACTTAATTTACATGTTTTAATTTAACGGAAAGTGGGGAACGGAGTGTCTTAACACTAGGTTCCCTCTGCATACTCTGCTGTGTACGTGAGAAAGCTTGAAGCTGATTTATTTATTTTATTTACATAATGTAATGGTAGAACTAGTGTAATATGGATACTTAACATCAGAATATTAATAAGAAAAAATACAATTTCAAAGTTTTTTTTGCAATTATTTCAAAAATAAGTATATTTAAAAAAATCTTTAGACAAAGCCTTTACTTGCTTATAATTGTGACTTTTCCTTTCATTACTTTAACCTATGGGAGCTTATTAGTTGCTCCCATAGTACTCTTAATATCATACTATTTTACTACTAAATTGTTAAATATACCCATATATATTTATATATGCGTAATAATATTAATATATATGCGTATATTTAACGTAATAATTTGATTATAAGAAAAATACAATTTACATAATTATATTGTCCAAAAGTTATTCCAAATTTACATATACCTACCTAACATATAAATATATTATATTAATAAATCTCTAAAATTTAAGCACATTGTAACACAAGGCTCTAAATAGTGTTCGCACTGAGTTGCTAAAACGAAGGCTAGCAATTAAAACTTCTTTGTGCGGTCCAGAGGGTTGGGGAGGTCACTTGACGGAGTCCGTAATTGGAAAAGTTCCTCTGGCGAATATGCACTGATAAAGGTTACTTGTGTCAAAGTATTTTACTAGTTGTTTTGTTATTTATATATTATAATTTTATGTTATATATTTTATATAAAAAACTGAAGAATTAACGCTAGTCATAGCGCAGGGCCAGAAGCGTGTCTCTCTAAAATCAACTGATTGTAAATTCGATCCCTATTCGAGGAAATTCAATATTTTCATTTCTTCGCTCTGTTGTCGACGCAAAGCGCGGCGTTAAGTTCTGCCACTCAACACGCAATGACTCTAGAACTCGGCGCAAAGTGGGGAACGGAGTGTCTTAACAATAGGTTCTGCCTAGCGTGAAGCTGATTGGTCGCTAGAACTCTAAAGCAAAAATGCTCTTATGAAGTGCAGTATTTCACATAGATAATTAATAGATAATAGATAAAGGTACCTACTTCTGGAACTATAGACTCTTGAAATGAATGATAAAACTACCCTTTATTATCAAAGTTCAAATATATACCTAATTATGTATAAAATATTCCAAATTTTCATGTAATATTTTTAACTATTCTGACATTATATTTTTATAAATATCAAGTTTCTTGTTTCTTAAAACCTTCATAACAAATACAATACTAAAGTTATAGCTTTCAAAGCAATCATTAATAGAAATCAATGATTTCATTCCAACAATAGACGTATCTCTATCAATATATACAAGTATATTGAAAGAGAATTCAAGTGGGAGTGGTGCTAGTAATGAACAGCCTAAGACAATGCTTACTATTGGCTGTTGAGACAAAGCCGTAGTATTCTATAGGTCTTCGTTTTCTTGCCTACAGTCCGTCTATGCGTATTCTATACATGTTAGAAGAACAACGATTGATAATAGGGCTAATTTCTTTTATATGTCTTAGTATTGTAATAATATCAATAGCTAATTGAATTTATGCATCTAACAAGATTTTTTTCAGCTTCACGCTGTATCCCGCATCTAACAGGATAGGCAGAGGGAACCTAGTGTTAAGCGATTAATTTTTGTCGAATTTTCGCCACTCAACGCGCAATGCCTTGAAAAATTCGACGGAAAGTAAGGAACGAAGTGTCTTAACATTAGGTTCCCTCTGCCTACTCTGTGTCCACACACAAACAGTGTATAGCTACTAACAAAATAAAAGATCTATGAGTTTCTATATTACGAATTACTATTTATTTGAATACCTATGGCTGTTATTATACAGTTCCAAATCTCTTATAATTTCTTCTATATAAACAACTTTTAAAAAATACAAAATATTTAACTAATATTTCATTTAAAATGAGTCGCAGCCATGAAAATTAAGATTAAACTAGTAATAAAATCTAGTATTTACTTTAGCCCGTGAAGTAACATACATCGTTTAAACTTACTAACGATTGTTTACATTGGCTAGTGTTTAATTTCAGAATATTTACACAGTGATATTAGAAACAGTATGAAAAACAGTACAAAGCTATTTATTTACTTTAGAACAAGCGACCAGTATTAACTAAGAGGTTTTTTCGCCAATATTTACTTTGATAATTATGTAATTTCAACCTTATTTCTATACGCCGTCGTGGCATAGGGGCACAAGGATGAAACTGTAACACGACGGTTGTGGTTTCGATCTCCATTCGAGGTTTTTTTCGAAATTTGAAAAATCATTATTATATTTACATACTTTGTAGATTTTGATTAAGAATCTGCTAAACTTATAAAACTAATCGAACTACGGAAACATAGAAAATTAGATAGGAACAAATGCCATAAGCGAAAAACCATAGTCATCCCATAAGCAAGCATGTAAATGGTAAATATGACTTTCAGTAAATACCTATTAAATTACATAGCCATAAAAACATTTATTTGAGTAAACTCTTCTATTAAATAACTAGAAATGCTATACATATAAAATACATCTCATCAGAAATTCGCACACGAGAAATTCATTAGAATAAATTTCCCTCCCTTGTTAAAGTGAGGTCTAAAACTAGCAAATTAATTATAAAACCCGTCAAAACAAGACCCAAAGTTCAACCCATCTGAGACGCACAAAGCACCCTTTATTTTGGACAGGGCCTACGTTATCGCAAAGTTACCCCACCATTGATCTTAAGGGTGACTTACAGGGGGAAAAAAGGGGGGGTGGAAAGAAAATCGCGAAGCTGTGTGCGTGAGGGACCCTTGGAAAGATTATGTGGGGTTAGTTTTCGTTTGTCATGCCGTTACGGCCATAATTAGCGAGGGTTTGCTGATTCATGAATTTAGAAAATGAAAGGTTATTAAATATTTCGAATTGTGTATGAAAGATGGAGTCTTAAGCTTTATAGCTTAAGTTAAGCTTTATTTGTGTATCAAAACCTAATTAAAGTAAAAAAAAAAAAATCTATATTTTGTATCTAAATATTAAAAGTTATTAAGATAATTTGATCGTTTATTGCACGTTATTAAACCCACAAAAATTATATTGGATCCTTTAAACATTTTTTTGTCACCAGTTTTCTCGATAATAAATAAAATAAGTAAAATATATTCCGTCGGGTTATATCTATGATACTAATATCTAATTAGTCCAAAAGTATGTAGATTTGTGTAAAACTAAAATAAATTCATATTTTTTTCTGGACTCCTAAACAAGACTATTGGAAACTAGAGTTGGTAATTTAAACATGACGTGGGGCTTCACTTTAAACACACGAATCAGGGCTACTACTAGATCTTTGAATTTCATATAAAATATTTTTGACGTCAATAGTCAATTTTAGTATTTTAATTGTATTCTTTGTAAGGCCAAGCAGAATATTATATTGGGTATCTAAGAGTAGAAATGTAGTTGCTGAATTTTAAACCTTCACAAATTTCTAGCAATAATATGACTTTAAGGAATATGTACACATAGTTCATTACTTAAATGTCCATCTACAACAAGCAAAGTCTCGAAAAAAACGGCGAAAAGTGGAGAACGGAGTGTCTTAACACTAAGTTCCCTCTGCCTAGGACAGGCTCCGGGATACAGCTAAAAGCTGACCCGTATTTGTTTTATTTGAATTGTAAGTATTATACATATTAGCTTTCTCCTCTTGAAGCTTAGCTTTCTTCCTCTATTCTGTCTGTAGGTATGTTGGTAAAATCTGTAGGATATATATACCTATATATACGTTAATTTAATTTTCCAAATCACTAATTATATAACACAGACAGAAAATATATTAGAAGTGAATTGCTAAGCGAGTCACGAATTCCGCCCGAATGAAAATTGTCCAATATACTGGGCGTCATCTTAGGGGTGGGGTGGGTTTTATTATAGGACGCGCGGTCTGCGGCGAGTCGGGGGCGCTTCTTATTACGATTGACGAAAGGGTTGCCATTTTGTATTTCTGTTATGTTTTAGAATATTCTTTGATAGATGCAGCTAGGATCTCTGAATATATATGTAATATATAAATTTAGATGAATAGCAATTATATTTATTAACTATCGAGTAATGGCTTCGACCGCTTAAGCTTATTGTTATATTATAGCCAAATAATATAAAATCTTAACATAAATTTTGACATTGTGTTATTCTGATGTATAAACTCGTATATTTATGTTAAGTTTCATCTAAATTTGTTCAGTAGTTTTTTCCGTGTAATTCAAATTAAACACACATCCATCCTCACAAGAAACAAACTTTAAACAAAAAGCAATATTATTTATTATTGTCAATAAATTATATTTTTATTGTTTTAATTGTAATTTTGAAGAAATTTCAAGAATTTATACTGCACTGGAATAATGGCCTTTATTTTTGACAATATTGGCTTGTAATTAATATTTTAGATTATTATATATCTAATTATTAGATATATAAATTAGATACTTGAAATCTGCAAATATAGTGGCTACGATATGCCTCCAGAATTCAGCAGAAAATGGGTAGTGGAGTGTCCTAACACTAAGCTACCTCTGCCTACCCTACTACGAAATACGACGTGAATCAGAAAAAGAAAGAATATGTACTTAATACGAATCATATGCCTAATATAACTTAATTTCCACATAACTCCTCAACTCACCAGCCCTATCCACCATCTAGTGCGTAAACAAAACTCTCCACCCTCATTCCGACAAGAAATTACACACTTTAATCTTATCATTGAAGTAAAATGGAATATTAAATCGGGCTGTCGCCGAGCGGCCGGACCGTACTAACGGCGGGATCACGCAGATAAACACATTCGATTTGACGGGACAAAGAAATGTCTTTAATATTTCTCTTCTAGTCTATTGTGGCGCAGTGGAATGTTTAGCTGGGTAAGAAGTATGAATTCAAATACCATTTTGAAGTCATTTTTTTTAACTTCAAGCTGAATCTTGCATATGGCAGGGTAGGCAGAGGGACCTAGAGTTATCGTTAAATATCTCCGTTGCC
>DWNA01002691.1:0-11236 GCA_018249835.1 Heliconius besckei
GATTGAAGTTTCTATATATTATCCTAACAGATGTTAAAATATCCTAACTGGATATTTATTTACAATTTAAAACTTAAAAGTATACTTATAATAGAAAACAGAAAATTATAATGCTGCTTCAAATGTCAAACAAGAACGTAATTTGCAGCTTCTCATACGTCTATAATTACTGGAAACAATACAAATCTCTTGTTAAATCTAAATCCAAAATTTGTATGGATTTAACTGTATCTTGATTCGTCAATATACCTACCTAGTGCAGTTGATGTTGGCTTAGCGCCAAAGTATTTCAGCCATTATACTATGCCTCGCCCGTAGAACACAAAGGAAATGAGATCAATCACCGGGCCAGCTCCACATTTCATAGATCTATTATATGACAACCACGTCGTATTCTATTTGCTTCGTACTAACGGTATACAATATCATTCTTTTTATTCCTATTTTGGACAATTGTGTTTCTGAGAAGGATGAAGTTGAGATGTTCTATTATAGAGCGAGTTAAAGATTTGAATATTTAGATATAAATTAAAATATATAGTAAGTGAGCTGTGTTATTGTTAATAAAACACGAAATAAACAGCAGAAAGTTACACAATGTTTAAAAATGGTAATTGTATTCGCCTGTATATAATCGTTTCTACTTTAAATTTGTAATTAATTGTTCATTATCTCACTGTTGAATCTCTTTATTACAGCTTATGTATATTTATGTATGTAGTTGCCTTGTTCTTATATACTATACTTGTATCGTAATACCAGTAAGTACTATTTTTCTTTTTTAAAATAATATATGAAACATACAGTTTTGTATATGAAAAATATTATATCAACATAAAACTATTTGAATCATTTCAATATATTCAATATATTTCACACGTTCTTTTCGGATTACGCAAAACAAAATTGCTAGTCTCTTAGACAAGTGTTGCAACAACGTTATACACAATTTATGAGGTTACATGTGGCCTCCCCAACAGGTGGTCAGTTGTTTGCTATTATTAGAAATACCTAATAACGGTTTACAACTTAATCTTATGTTAATACTAGTAGATGTGTGTTGAACTAATAATTTTCTTCTTCTAATAAGAAGTAATGTATACACTATTAGTATGCAAAGAGCAAGATCAATCTATTAATAAACTAAACGTTTTATTACGCCTTGCTCGTATTCAGATATTAAATCTGTGAATATCAAACCAAAATGTAAGTATAAATGGGTTGTTGTATCTTGTTTGTTCTAATTTGCTATAATACAATGTGACAGTACATACGAGTAATAACCGTTTGTCTTCTGTTAGGTTTAGAATTATACTACCTAATTGTAGTTTATCTTGTTAACAATTATGCTTTAGTTAAATGTAATGACTATTAAATTATTTTGTATCTGTTGTTATGGAAATGTTACTATATTATAAATCATATTTATTATTTAAATAAATTATTATGTTTGTGGGTATTATATATGTAACGTAAATAAAACACTGAGTTCACAACAAGTATTGTATTAGCTCGGTAGCCTGATACATAATTCCAACTTATCCACTTGAATTTACTTTATTATTTAAGAAAGCAAATAAGTACCTACATTTAAATCTACATAACAATCTTTGACTATTCATTACTTTATATATGACAGTGGGTTATAGCAGATCATATCTCACCATCTGTGTAATGTAAATATCTATTTAGTGCACAAACGGTTTCATCTAAAATATTAAAAGCAGTTATAAAGTCTTCATTTATAATAAAAAACTTAATAAATTCGTAAATAATCTTGAATCATTATTAATAGTAACATCAAAATAATTTACATAAACATCAAGATAAAAATATAAAGTAATATAATATTCTATTTGTACACAATATAATGACTAATTATATATAAGGTTAAGTAAGGGAAAAAATAATAATGAGAATAGATAAATAAGGCTGACAAGGATGTCTGGCGTCAAAGTATTAATGAGACTTAAAAAAAAAGAATGTAAGTATTTATTAGCGATAATACTTAAAAGATATCTCAATGAAACTGGAATAAAAAAAACTCCAGTATATTTTAAGACTGTTAATAATGGATAACTCATACGTCTGTGTATAATGCACAAGCTATTTTATAAAACGGCCATTATTTATTATTTCTACTTTGTTAAAGTAGATGCTTAAAATTTATACAATTACAGCAACAAAATGTTTCATATTAAAACGCTTAAAATAGTCTAGGTTATAATATCGTTCTATCCATCAAGGACACCGGTCGACAGATGTTCGTAATTGCTTAAGCATTTCTTGTTTCTGTCGACTCTTGTTTTACTTGGAACCGTCAGTTTGAATCATCGATTACAATAGTTCATTTTATTCGTGTTTAATATCTGAGAAATTATGCGAACAGGAAAATGTGCAAATATTCTCGAAAATCATTAACATTAGCTATACTACGTTTTTTTAGTATAGACTATGATTTATGATTTCATACTTTAATTTATTTATTTATATCTTTCTCTATATTTCTCCGTCATTTGCCTCACTCTATATGACGCATACAAAAGGTTAGGCAGAGAGAACCTAGTATTAAGACACTTCTTTTCCCACTTTGAAATTAATAATTAGTAATTAATTCCCCGAGTTAGCACGCTAGTGCCCCTGCACCACGACGGCCTCCGTTAATAAACCTAATAATTGATGTCAAAATTGATATGGCGCCTTCAAAAGTTCTCCCCTGCTGGTAAATTAAAATGCATGGCTACCTACTGGCAAATTGATTATGGTAATGTTGTATTAATGGAACTGACGCTTACTTAGTTGCCAGTGTAACACGTTTCACATTAATCATATGTTATTTTATGTTTAAAACTTATTAATTGGCCCTATGGCGGAAACAAAGCGATATAGCCGCGTGCAAGGTGTAAAAGGGTTCGCGTGTTAAATAATTATTATCGGCAGCTGTCTATGTGGGTAGGTAGGTACCTACAAGTTCCCCCCAAAAATGCAAAAAAGTAAATTTCACCAGGTACGCGGACCGACAGCGAACACGCATACAGTGGTCGAATCCGCAATAAAAAGTAAACAGAATAAAAAAAAATGACAAACAAATCTTTTTTTTTTGTGGTCGCGGCTCAGCTTTATAGTGTCGCAGACCGTGAACAATCATTGGAGTTATCATGTCTAGTGTTTGTGATAGAGGGTATAGAGATATGATAGAGGATATGAAGAAATGAGTGTCTCTGTGCTTTATAAAGATGGAGTTATACCTATATTTGCAAAATATCTTCGAGCGTACCTACTACATTTTTATTATAATTCAATAAATAATTTTATAAGTTAAAGTTAAAAGGATACCAATATATATTTCATTTGAAAAGTACGTTTCAAAAGAAATTGTCAAGATAGG
Organism: Heliconius besckei; assembly: GCA_018249835.1. NCBI lineage: Eukaryota > Metazoa > Arthropoda > Insecta > Lepidoptera > Nymphalidae > Heliconius > Heliconius besckei. Next base: position 3,389 of record DWNA01002691.1, read on the forward strand.
TACCTCGTTAAGCTTTTATGTAGAATATCAATTTAAAAAAATTTCTCTTTATACTCGAGTCGCTCTAAAGGAAAACAAATTGCTTACATAATGAAGTCAAAAATGCAAGAGATAAAGGCAAATAGGGTTCGAAAACCAATTAACTGTTATTGAGTGACCGGGCAGCAGTCAGTTGATCACAGGACCTCAACACGGTTGACTAGGAGCTTTGCGCCGTTCCCTTTCAGCAAATACGCTTTCAATCGCTTGTACGAGTCACTGCTTCTCACCCCTCCGCTTACACTATATTAATTAGAAACCACCTCCAATATTCCATATTAAATGTGATCTGCCGTAAGCGTAATGAAGGCGACTCTTAAATTTATCTTAATAATCGTGAAATAACAAGGCCAGTCATGGCGCAGGGACTCAAGTGTGTGGTTGTTGACGCGACCGGTTGTGGGCTCGATCCCCATTCGAAGTAATTAAATTTTTCTTTTTTTTTCTTTTGTTTAGCGTCACGCTGTATCCCCCACACAGCAGGGTAGGAAGAGAGAACCTAGTGTTAAGACACTCCGTTCCCCACTTTCTGCCGAATTCTGGAGGCATTGCGTGTTGAGGTTAAAAAAGTAATTAAATGTTTATTTATATTTCCATTTCTTCGCTCTGGTGGTGATTGGTGGTGGTGTGCTGGATACAACGTGAAACATTTATATTTAGAATCATGAACAAGTCGAGTTCATTATATGAGATGGTAATGATGGTGACGTACCATGATTTGTAAAAAACTCACTCTACTCACTTTTAAAAGTAAATGTTATAAAATCGCATCGGACAAAATGTCAGGTTCCATTATGATAAAATAAGTCGTCCTTTTTAAATCAGCAACGAGAAGCTCGTTCGGCTTAATGTCAGTTATTATCTTCCTTTTTGTAAATGGTATCCTTTAATATATAATAACTTTATAATTTACACTTTATTATCCTTGTAACCGCAATGACAAGTTTTTGTTACATAAATATATATTAATGATAAACGAACCCATTATATATTTATGGTTACGTAACTTAATTCATCTTTTATGGCCTTTTTCTTTTTTTTCGTATCTCATATATAAATAATCTTTTGCTTGTGAATCAAGAAATTAATATGAATACCTCGTAAAAGTAATGTTACGGACAGATATTTTTAGAGTGCAAATATCCAGAAAAATACTTTACAACCCGAAACTATCCCGTACATTTTGAACGAAGAAATACCTCTTAAATATTTATCGTGACTTGAGTATGTAATGCTACACGATTTTCACTAAGTCCGCAAAAAAAGAATTTAGTGTCGGAATATCTTAGCACACGTAATCTTTATTCTCTTATACGATCGACTCACTTAAAACATGTTTTGAGATGAAGACGGAGAGATTCGAGAGGAAGGTGTTAGTTATGCAGTGATTGTTTATTATGCACTGATGAGTGATGGTGGTGAGACCAATAGCTGTTGTGGAAATTATTAATTACCTCTGTAGAAAATTTTGATTGATTGGTCAATACTTCCAATATGTTTTTCAAAATACAACCATCGTGAGCATAGTTATTCCAACATAAAAGCTAGAATTTAGAGAAAATAGAGTTTAGAACGGTAATGTAGAGAAATCTGCCATTGAGATACTTTAAGTTTCAATGCAATGTCTCTAGTAGGTACTGGTATTTCCATTCAATATAAAGCGATCCATGTTGACATATTCGACGATGGGTTTTAGTAAAAACCTGGGAAAGCCGTCCGTTAGGAAATTGCTTTGCATATAATCGTCGCACTAATCTTGCAATTCCATCAGTTCCCCCATACATAAATATTTGCAATGCCAATAACAATTACAGAAACCTCAAAGCAATTAAAACCACAACCAATGTTAATCACAAACAAGTCTAATAGAAACAATAGAATATCATAGCATATGTCAAAACAAAAAAAATCTTGTTTTGAATAGAATTTATAAAATAATCGAATATCTTCAAGGAAACTGCCATAATGTAAACTTAAGGTATAATATAAAATTATGCAGTCAGGTTTATTGTTTTTTTTTTATAATTACTTCTAGTGCATGAATGTGTGAAATGAAAGGTTCCTTTGTTCAAATATAGCCATGAATCGATAAAACTGGTGATTATGGGTATAGGCAAAGAAAATGTATTGGTATATTATTCATTTATTTAATTTATGTCCTGATGATATTTAGATACAATTGCAGTCGATTGCATTTTGAAGTTTTTATTCAATATTGCAATACTCAAGTGCTTTGTAGATATCGATAGGTTTCAATACAACAGCAGCATATTTTAATTATGACACTTATTTTACCTAATATATTCAGTTAAATATAAAAACATTATTACGAATATAGGAAAACACGTCTAGCAAAAAGTATTTATATTGTTATTGAATAAGAATGACTAATATGTACCACAAATATAGATACGTATTATGCATGTAATCATGAATGAATAGTAATGTTTACAAAGCAGTTTTGTTAAATAACATTGTTATGTAAAATAGTTAAAATATAAATTAAAATGGACGCGTTTTCTTCTAGCCCCAGTGGAACGGCATTGAGTAACCTCGCCCAGCTCCGGGAGTACTTGCAAACGACGGGCACTTGTAAGTGCGGCCTGCCGTGCCCGCTGAGACCAGAGACTGCCTTTAGTTTCGACCCCAAGGTGAGTTTTATTTACTTCACCCTGCTTTAAGTTTGTCGGCAACGTTTTAAATGTTTTTCAAGATTAATAATAAAACGCTGCATTTCTCGCGTTGGTTCGCGTTCACGATAAATGCACCAAGAATAGCTTATTTTTGCTAAAGTTTAATGGATATCTTAAATATTATTGCCAAGAAAAAAATCTATAAGTAACGATGACTATAACTTAAGACAGTTTGTTGAACATCCAATTGACGAGATAGAAAAAGTGGACCCTTAGAGAGACATGCGAATATGTTGCCTTATAACTACATATTTAGCTCGTTCGGTCGCGCTACTTTTTCCGTTATGGGAATCATTTGGCAGAGCCGGTTACAGATAATATCGCTTTTTGTAGATGCAACGATGATGTTTCCGAGACCAATACTATCGTTGGTAATCATTTCATTTAAACAAAAAAAGCTATCATTATGGTAATATTGTCATTGATACTAAATTTATTTTCGTGTTTTTTTAAATCAACGATTTTATGATTAATGCATGATGATGTAAAGTCGTGATATGTTGCTCAATGAAAACCGGTTCTTAACATTCTTAAGTTTATCACTAAGTGATAAACTTTAATTTTTAAAAGCTATTTTTTAAACCTAACAATCATATAAATTTGTACGAATTAATTTAAATAAACTGAAATCGAATAGATAACAACTAATGAAAATTATTGTGCCAGAATAAGTGCAATATCTTTCTCTTTATAGCGAAATCGCAGACTATATTTTTCTTCTCTTTATATCTAGGCTTAAGACGTCAGTCGGTAAAAACATTCGCTTAATCCGAATTAACAACGCCTTTTGAAAAGCAATTACCATTTCATTTAGTGTACTCGTACATTTTGAATATTGTATTTTTTTCATTTTTGGCTGTCAATCAATTTTTCGTTGTTTATTTTTATATGCTTGGACAAAAGCTGGTAATTAATGGCCTTATGCGTTTTTTTGAGATATATCAGTGAGATAGTATCGAAACAAGTTGTGGATATAAGTAGTGTGAACAATGCAAGTACCTACAATGTGAAAGTAAACACGTTTTGGTTCGTTTACGACAAACATACGGTATTGTTTTTGTGTTGAAACTCAGAGATGATCAAGTCGTTCTTCTGAATAGGTTGAAAATTACATCTATTGTGTTTTTGAGCTACAAAATGCTTAAAAGCTACGAATAAAAGAAATGTATTGTATTGAAGCTACGAAATGTTGTATCTGTAAATAGTGACTATTGTATGCGTGACGTGAATCACGTAGCTTCTGTACTTCGCGTTTTTGCGTTATATGTACCTGGTTTATATAGATTAATAGCTATCATCAATAAGAATATTGTAGTTCCGAATAAATTTTGTGTAAATTTTACACAATTTCAATATTCTTCTTCTTCTTCGTGTCAATACTTGGAAAATTCAGATTTTGTAGTACTTAGTTAGTTGGTTACTATAACGTGCCAATAAAATATATCTCGCTGACTAACGATCCTAAAGTAATTGTGCCAAAAATATTACAATTGAATGCATATATATCTTTCACACAGTCCATTGCAACATATGTATGCCTTTTTTTAACATTGTTATACTGTTATTCCGCACTTGGGAAAAGAAAATACATTTTTGCATAAATATTGATATATGATTTCTTGTATTTTTTTTTATATCAGTGCGTTTTTCCGTGCTTACAAAAAAAAGGTAGCATAAAATTATACCTACAAATAGTACTCGAACATTATGCAAAAAGTACTTACACAAATGTATTGGACATTTGTTTATCTGTGGTCTTCTATATTATTTTTATTTTGTTATAACGTCCTTTTTTATTATTTACGGATTTCTTTTATTTAAATACAAACTAGCCTTTTAATATCTTTTTATTATAAGTAGTTTTGTCTTATTGTAAAATATTTTATAGGAATTGGTTTACCATAATGTGATAATTAACATGCATATTTCACTAAACATACAATCTGTCTATAACGACTTTATAAAAGAACAATATTATACACATGTCTGTGATAGATCTCGGCGACAGAACATCGTCGTCATCATTCTGTATAGTTATTCAGAGCACACCCATTGCCTAACAAGTGAGTCGTTATAGCTTGCCCCACTTTGTTTACAGTGGGTCTCACTTTGCAAAACGTACGCATTCTGTTTGCTTTGATAATCTTACAAAAACATGTTTGGCACCCTCTTTTTAGATTTTGACTTTTTACATCATTTTGTATAATCTTTAACGGTCTTTTTAATGATAAAATAATTGTGTTTTGCTCATATTGTATTCTAAGTTTTTTTATTTTATTACTTTCCTGTTACTTTGTTATTGTGAAGTAATATTACATTTTACAAGTGTTGCTGTGAAAATGTAAACATGAAATATTCTCATAAATTTCAATTTATACTAAAACCTTTGACAGACAGAAGTTTATTCGTGTATTTGTCTTTATTGACAGCTAGCGAGTTTCAAACGGTGTAACAGCTATGTTGCACGCAATACAAATTTGCATCCAACTAAAATTCCGTCTCGTTCGTCCGTGCGATTCAATAAAGGTGATGCTTGCACAGTCCCTTGCTATACGGACAAGTTAATTCTGTCAAAGCTGCGACCTCCTCGCCTTGCCTTTGTGTGCACTTGAAATGTACAAATTGCGCCGCGGCCGTCGGGGGGAGGTCGCTGCCCCCGACACCCTCTCGCCCGCTCTCATCGATTCCTCTTTGTTCCGTGCATTCGTCTTGAAATGCACTCGGCGAGATCTCGATTTCAGATTCAGCAACATCGAATCGATTCACCGGTATCTCTTTTACATCTTGTCGTTGATGGATAGAATTCCGTAGCGCAACTTAGTACTTGAGTGTAGTTGAGATTCAGATCACGAGGCTTAAAATGAATCTGCAAACATTCTTTTGTGGTTTTTTTTTGTTCAGAATTGGTTCTTATTTTTCTTTTGAACTGTATTACCAATTTTTTTTATCTAAAATCTTAAAAGCTTAATGCATTACTTTAATATGAATTCTTACTTATTTATTTATAACATGAGCGATCATAGTAACAAGACGGCCGTTGTACAAAATTCCAATATTATAATTAATAACATATGAATAGATAAACGAAAAGAATGAAAAGAATGTTTTGGATAAGATATTTTACATTAGCATAATGATATTCATAATGGTCGTTGATTTTTCTTTAATTTGATTTAATTATAATAATATTAATATGATTCAATTAGTTATTAATGTCTGTGTGTGACATTAACTTATCTTAAAACTGGCTCATAACAATTTTGTGTGTTGTACTACAAAATTACATATTGCCGAAATTATTGGTCGTGGTATATATAGGCACAGTCGTGAGGCTGTCGTAGATCAGGCGCTGTCGGCGATATCATCGCAGCCACACGTTTGAATACTTGGACGTTTATGGACCATTACTTCTTTGTTTACGACAAAGGAATCTATGCTTTATGTGCCTCTCTACAATCGCCTCAATGAAAATAATACCTATATTTTTCTTTCTAGCATTGTACGGGTCGTGATCTCTCTTAAATTTTACAATGATAAGTATCTGCGAACGGTCTGTATTGTTGCCGTTCCAATTCTTTGTTGCCTTAAAGGTCTGATGTTTCCGCGTGGCAACATGAATTTCAAGTGACATTTAGTAGATCGATCGAGGTCAACAGTTTTGATTGTTCCTCGTGATAAAGCTCCAACAATATTTCGTCTAAGCTCAAATTCAAATGGAGCATAATACTTTCTAAATATACTACTAATGTACTGTATCGATTTATCGTTAGACATTGTGCTTCATGAACTTTGAATGTCTAAAATACAGGAACCACTTAAATTTATGATTGTATAATAAATAAGAGAAATTTCTCTCAACGAAATCTGTATATGACTAGCTCTAAACAAGTATTTAAAGACGCTGAATGGATTTCTAAACTACTGATGGCGACTTTCTCATAGTGTGAGGTGAAAGTGGCAACGGGCAAGTAGAATACGGTGGACCACGATACCGTGTTTCAACTGTATTATAACGCTTATAGCTCCGCATTAAGAACTATATTGGTATCGCGGACGTTTCGTTGAACGTAACGATCAGATATGAGCCTAGTTTAAAATAATAACGGGAAGGATGTTGTATGCTATTATATTTCAAATGAGTATATTATATTTTAAAAAGTTAAAGTATTTTATAATGACAATATGAAACGTATTTGTGTGTATGTAACAATATGATTTACTCCATTAATATAATAATAATTCAATAATTGGTTCTATAAAAATTTGAATACGTTGATTGAATACTACTTGACTTAATATTATTTTAATGTAATTAATTGCCTATCTAATATTTGACTTTTAGTTACAAAACGATATGTAATATTTTTGTTGCCGCTTTGTGCTTATGCTTGTTTGTTGTCTATAGTCTTTCCTCATTGGTTCCATGACCTGTAATCATTGCTTTATCCTGTCCTGAAAGGTGTTTTTAGTTTATTATTTTCATTTCAGTATTGTATATACTAGTTAGGAAGGGAGAACATCGAGATAAGTTATTCCTTTCGGCATATTATAAAGCTAATTAATTATAAAGATATTGCTTTCTTGATAGCGAAAATCATGCTAACAGGTACAAAAGAAAATTGTTTTTATAAATAAACATTTCCCAGAGTGTGAAAATGAATCCTTAACCATCGCGAGCAGAAGATTTTTTCTTGCACTATGATGACATCATATTTATTTAATGCATTAATATTAGTAGTTCTGCTCAGATCTTCCTAATTTTCTTTATAAAATTTGTGATTTTTGTGTCTTTATTATTATCTTATAGTATTTTTTTAAGATAGAAACTTTAAAAATCGTTACTAATAGATAATCTATTTTTCATTTAGCCTACACACGCACTGTATTTACAAGTATTCTAAATGTGGTTATTAAAGTATTTTTCAAATTTGCTGTATTTTAAATTTATATAAGACGTTTACAATTACAACAAAGGCGCTCCGTCTAAAAGTAAATCCACGTTCTCTCACAATGCAATAGAAATTCAATGTCCACAGCTAAAATACAATAATATTCAAGCTGTATATGTGTATCTACATACAATTTACCAGGCGTCTGTTACACAAGTCAACACGCC
>DWNA01002692.1:0-11236 GCA_018249835.1 Heliconius besckei
ACTAGATTATGTTCCATTAAAGATTCACATCGCGCTAATTTAACGTAGGACGGACGCGTCACAACGACCGTCTGTCAGGCTAATCTAAAAGCTGTCAATACCGTTATCTAAAACGACCCCAGTAAACCAAGTATACGGCCCATAAATGAGTCTACGGAACGCCACTTCTGAAGCCCTAATCGCCGCTAAGATGTTCCCGAGGAATACTGCCAATATTTACAACGCGTAACAACAATAAAACTTAACTTAATTATACGATAAAGTACGGCAAAAGTTTATGCTAATTGTCGATAAAAATATAATAAACCTGTGGCCTGCTCGGGCGTCCCGCTGGTCACCCTGTTGCCCGCGAAGCCAGCTTAGCACCTACTCTCATACTTACATCTATTTAATCTTCAACAATTTTCAAACTTGTTTCAAATTTAATTAACACTCATAATATTTAATCCATAAACATTAAAGTTTTAATAAGTTTCCTGTTTCAATAGCATTCCGTTTCTATGGTTTATTTCTATCATTCTCTCTCCGATCGAAGCTCAAATCGAATTAATTCGTCCCATGCTTATGAAATTCAATGAATATTTATTAACAAATAGTTGATTCTGAATTGATTCTGAATTGATAATATAGATTGATTTTATAGATAGTCCTATATACTTAGGGAATAAAACATAATATATAGGTACTATATGTACTAACATATACTAGGTATATCCATTTAAAGAGTTATAAGTGATAAAAAAACATAACGACTACGTGTGAAATGACAAACAAGCAAAAACTAAAAATATCCAGGGTATTCTAGTTTCGTGCAATTTAAAATAGACTAGGTAGTAGGTAGTTTAGGTATTCTATTAGGTATTATTTCGTAGAACAGCGGCGGCCGCTCGCGGGCTGACCACGAACACAGGTAGCGTATCGCAGTATCTCGCGCGCGACACACTATCCATTCCGGTTATTAATGAACACGAACCATTTTCGAATTTCGCCGCCGCTCGGACAGCCCACTGACAGCTGTTTATTTATCAACGTCCACCGCGCGTCCGAACATCATCAGCAAATATTACAATTTACATAAGAAAGTCGTAAGGCCCGTACTTAACACGGGTATCGGCGATATACTCGTATACGCACAAGAACAATCCCATAAAAGGATATATACGCAATATTTACCCGTTAACTATAAACTATAGTACCTATTGATTATTGAATTAATTTCCTTTTTCAATGAGAATCAATCGTGTGTAATAATGTTTTCTCAAACAAGTATGCCCGCAAATAGTGAGTAATCACGTTTAATAACGTCCGACCGTCGGACTCGCTGTCATCAAAAAACATTTTCCTTAGAAAGCCTATTCAGGTGCATCGAAGGGTCCCTCTGCGCCGCCGTATTACGATTAATTGATGCTAATTAATAAATTAATTAAACATGTTCATACGACGCACGAGCAATTCTAGTTTTTCTATGGCCGGGTGAGTTTTTGTCTGTGCTATATTTTAGTTGCAACGGCATTCCCGTTTTTACAGCGGCCAGCGAATGGCAGCGTCGGCCGCGCGGTTATATTTTGTAATTAATTTATTAAAATAATAACAAGCATCGCGACCGACTCCTAATTGGGCACATGTTATGTTGCCCATTCATATTATAATAATTAAAACGATGGTGTATTTAATTATAATAATTTATGTCATATTCTTCTTGTTTGCCGTCGCTGCTTCGTGAACTTGGAACGTCATCTTTGTCGGTGCAATTATTGAATGAATTACAGCAATCGCTTCTTGTGCGTCGGCCAATATAATGATTAATTAAAAATGATGCCACAGAATTAAAGTATTAATAACCAATAACTTACTCAATCCTCGAAACCTGATTTGTTTGATTGAAGTTGTCAATATAAAAGTATAATTTAATACAGCTACGCTGGAGATTAAGATTCTGATTACCTAATTAGTTCCACTAATTAGAAATTAGGATTTTGATCTAAATATTCTATCTCGGTTATGGTTAATATGGTTTCACAGTTATAGTCTAATGTCCGGTACATTAGACTATAACTTGTTGATTTCATCGATTATTATAAATATTTATATGAATATGCAATGGCGCCTAAGAATTTAAACTCTGATAATCAATCTACTTGCATCTCTGTAATGTGATAAGGCATAAATGTTTTAATATTGCCAGAAAAGGAACAAGTATTTATGTTTTTTAAATATTTTATTAATAGATACTTACTAAAATATTTTTTAAATACTTGCATAGTACTGTTATGGGTTTAAATTACACAAATAGCATTATTATCGATTAAAGCCACCATGGCGTATTTGGAAAGTGTTTACCTACAGTACACGCGATCGTGTGGGCTAAAATTATTTTCATTTTCCTACCTTACCTAATTAAATAGATCAGGACTATGCCAAACACGTATCCTTTTTAAAATAAGTGTTGAGGTAAAGGTAACAGGAGAACTTCTCAGCACTTGGCTCTCCTCTGTTTCTTGCCTTCCTCTGCATCTGGAACACGACAGAACGAAGATAAAAACAGTGTTATTTCAATGTCAGTGAACTGAACAAGGCCATGAATACAATTTTAATTACTGCAGTTACCTTCAATGAAAGTAAACATAAAAAATGATATTTTCGAAACGCTTCTCTAATCAGTAAACATAATATGGTGTATGAAATATTTGGTGAGATGCAATCGCGGAGACACTATGCCCACGTGGTGATTGAAGTCGCCGACAGCGGAGTGGTCACGTAGCCTCGGTACAGCGTGTTCTCGAAATAAACCCCGCTTTTGAGAATACTGCTCATTCATTTTTCAATCTAGATATAGGATTGCGGTACGTGTTACTGTTTGTTCTAATAAAAATATCTTGGTTGTCGCAAGTTGAGACGAAATTGTCAAATTACGTTAGTGTCTCTCTTGTATGTCTAAGGTTGTGTTATAAAGTTTATTTCCTCCTAGTTAAATGCCCCACATAGCATGATAGGTAGAGGGAACCATTCCCATCACGACATTTCCGTTTCCACTTTTTCCGCCGAATTCTTGAAGCATAGGTATACCTCGTTACCAGAGCGAAGAAATAAATATATTAAATATTTCATTTTCTAGAGTGGGAATCAAACCCACAACCTATGCTGTATAAATATAAAAATCTACCAGATATTATTGACAAGAGCTAACATAACCTATGATGTCATAAGTCACGCAACATCGAAAACAAATTTCCATCGACAAAAGAATTTACAAGGCGAAGGCGAGCAAGCGAACACGCGTCTGCCACAAACATAAAATAAATACACAAACGGACATTATATAGAAGAGGCCAATTTAACAGACTTATTGTCTCCGCGCATAATGCGAGACGCTGGAGATGCAAAAGGAAAAAGAGGTGAGGAGTCCCCGGCTCCGGCCGATACTAAACAATGGTATTTAATCAACGATGATAAATGCTGTATTCGAGCACGTTTTTTAACGATACTGCCGTATTGTTTTGGCGGGAGCTTACCGTGGAATACGGAGATAGATCGCCGCTGAGAGTGGCTTAGCTGACAAATTGGAATAAAAGAAATATTTATTTGTATTCGCGTCGTGGACTCTTTGCATTTGGATAGGTATTGTGAATATTCTCACATATTCGCTTGTGGCATATCTCTATATTTTGTCAGAACATAAAGTGAAATCGGAGATCTTGGAACTTGGTACATTCCTTAAGTTCATTTTTCACCAGAGCAGAATATGTAAAATTACATTTCATTATGTACTCAAGAGTATACCCAAATATAATTTGGGTCATTATAGAAATATTTATTTGTAATACATTAAAACATGATCTTTTAACGAATATACTATTTATATTAAATACGAGTACAGATTAACTTGGACATATGGCATAGGATGCAGCAAATCTCCTATAAAGTACTTCTTATTTTACGGAATATTACAATTGCATTGACACAACGTACTCTAGTGTCGTTACCGTCGCTGCTCTCGACTTATCCTACGATTTATAGTGTAAGGTATAAGGTACAGGATGCGACGTCCCAGTCCCCTGCAGTTTAGTATAAATCACGATATTTTGAAATAACGCGAAGGACCTGATCAGCATCTCGCGGTGTACGGGCGATGCCGGGCCGGGGAGATGTTCGGAGGTGCTCGTAAATTTGTGCGGTAAAACAGCAGGACGCCGGGACGACTGAAGCGACGGATAGAGCAGCGGCTTGATTTATGGCGATGTGACTGACAATGGCTCATGTTTGCGTTCGGAGCGCGGACGGCTCGCGGGTCCGCAGGAATTGTTGCCGCGGAGATCATGTTCCAATTGTCCGCGGATGCTGTTGGGAGATGATGGCTTGTGTGGATATATGAACAATACCCTTAATATCTTTTATGTTTCGTTAATATTATATTAATTCTAGTTTTATGTTCCAAGCTAAAACTATTGATAATTTTCGTGCTTTTAATGGATAAATTAACTAAATACACGAAGACTAAGGCTTAATTCAATCCTTTACAATCTTAACAACTTTACTAACGAATAAGTTATAACAATATATGTACAGCTTTTTTCGTAAAACAACTTAGTACCTAATATAAGCAGTTGTGGTTAAAAACTGGACTCGTTTACAGCATCTTCTTTTTGGAAACGTACAAATATAGACAAATTACGTCGAGCTTACAAATGATGGGTCGAATTCAGAGCATACTCATGAATCGGCCGTATGACCGTGGGATGAAGCTTGTGGCCACCATTTTGGCACATTCATTCGCTCAATCACGTTAATATATACAGTGACGCTGATATATACTGCAAGGAAAAAGTAACAGATGCATTTTATTTGTAACAAATGGACTTGAGACCAGCAATGATCATCTCGTCCGTCTCTCGGTCGTTATATACGTATATTGGAACAGCATACCAATAAACTACTGCTGGCACCTCTCACCTACCAGGCCTACTCCGCTCGGGGAGTATAAAACATCCTTTATTGGCGACTTCGCCTAAAAAGTGGAACACAGGAGTTGTGGCTGAATAAATCATTCGCTCTCAAAACTGGCACTAGCGGTGTGCGCCTCAGCCGATGAGATTCCCGGGTATCTGCAAAAACAATTATGTCGGTCCAGAATCTTGTATTTGTGTCGTGTTCGTTTTGCCTCTAGACGCCGGTTGGAGCGGTGGCATAATGCGTGCCGATAAATATTTATACAATTTATTCATATTCCTTCTGATGCCGCCGGCGAAGCTATCAAAATACTCGTACTGTTGCACATTTGGTATTTTCAAAATATTATTAATAGTAATTTATAGTCTCATACAATAACGTGGAATAACTGATATTAGGTGGATTTTAGGAAGTTAGTAAGTTTGGTTTACAATACTTCTTTAAAGTTAAGTTTACGTTGTACTTGATTACATACAAAAATGAACTAATCATTCAGAATTACATACAAAAATTTCGAGAAATAAACCACAGACAGACTAAACACTAAGCAAAATGTATGAAGCTGAAATGATATTCTGCCACAGGAATATCAATAGAATTAGGCAAAAACAAGCATATAGAATGGGGTCTGGTATCGAAGTGCGGTGCATCGGATCTGGTATCTTGAGGGTATCTCCGAGTAATGCATCAGTGTTGCCAATAAATACGTCGGTTCTGGCAAAAAGGCGGGAATGCTCGCCACGCAGCGCGCCGGCGGTCGGTCCTGCTGGCGCTTTTTCGTGCGACCAAATTTTCATAATGATATTTTGATAGATATTTGATGTAGGCAACACTTTTTGCTTAGCAGCATCTATAATTGGATTTCGTAGCTACATTCCATGTCCGTGGTGGGTTTTTGCACCTTATAAATATGTATGTCATATATATCCTACGTATTTACTAATATCTGGGTATGTATCTCCTCGTGTATAACTTACATGTACATTTTTGAGGGGTTTAGGTTCGTTTTCTGCATTACAACCATTTTGAAAGATTTTAAACACATAAAATTCAAAATGGACAACTGAAGACTACCTATATGATCAGAATAACAAGAAACGATTCTGTGAAAAACTGTTACATCTAAGTAAATGTGCCTACATTTTATAGAGTAAAATCGATAGGTAAGTTTTTTTATTTTGCTGTATTATAATTTAGAGTTACAACATTTTACTTAAGTTTATTGAATAAATGATAACGAATAATCGAGCATCCGTATTATTTAATTACTAAATTAAAATATAATATGTAAATTTATTATAATTAATGATATTCTCAATTGTTTGTTGATAGCGGCGTTTCTTTACACTACAAGTACGTATTGGCGAAATCGAAACTTCAATGCCGCAATGCATTGGAAACTTCGATTGGTATTCACGGACGGCGCTGTCGGCCCGGTGCAGTTTTGATGGCTTATCACGCGCGATGGCGTGAAAGCATCTCGCAGTTTATTTCACATATTAATGAAACGAAACAAACCTTGCCATTTAATCTTGGTTTTCGCTAATCTTATAACCGTAATACTACATCGCATTAGATTTTAATGGGCACGGCGAGTCGTTTGCGTGTCGGTGCGCTTGCGCATGCCTCGTCCGCGGTATCAGATGCGCGCGCACGTGACGGCATCCCGCCCCGCCTCCCGCCTCTCGTGAAACACTGGGGTTGTGTTGACTTTATCTCAGATATATTTCAGTAACTGAATCAAGCCTGAAATTATTGCTCTAATTTGCATTTCTAAAAACCATATCATGCTGCTAGCTATATAGTTATATTATTTATATAATATTTTCTAAAAAATATTCTTCTACACTTTCCAGAGCTCCCTTATCACTTTCCCAAAAAGGAAATATTTAATAGTTATCCATAAGGTATTATAATAAGGTAAGGATAGGTACAGGAGAGGTATAGGTCTGCGATCATTACAGCGCCTGAATCAAGTCTTTTCTATTTTCACAGAAAAGGCCATAACGAGGCCGTCACGTCAGGCGTGTTACAGGCCGCGACGTGCGTAGAGATGGGTTTATCTGGTGGATAGGTCGTTCCTCTCGCTGCCCTCTCCGTACTACGCTGTCTTTATATTTTTATTTGGTACGTGACCACTTGGGAGTTTTCTGTTATGTTATAAGAACTATAATTTGACATGCAAGTTATGGCATGAAAAATCATATTTCAGTAACCGAATTTAATTTAAATTTTGCTTAATACTTACAACTATGGATTATATGAGTATTTTATTTTATTTAGGTATATGGTATTCTATGTACATATATTTTTAATAATAAACAAATGTGCGTGCCCAGAGCGTCCTTCTTAATATCTTAAAGCATCTATAAAACAACAAACAAAACAATGAATATCTCGTAATGACAGTCACGTATATATTTATTGTACGCACTTGCAAATAGTCATGGGAAATTGGTATGTCAAGTATTGTAGAGATGCGAAGGTTGGCTGTCCAGCCAGTGTTTGAATAATTCGCGGTGTTCGTTTGCGCCGCGGCGTTCGTTGTAGCAATTGTCGCGGACACCCTTGCCGATAGCATCGTGCCGCGTCGCCGGCGCCGTCATCTAGATCGCGGGACGCCGGAGCCCGGGTTCCCCTTCGAGGATAAAGACTTCACAATCCCTTTGAAGGCACCTCACCACCGCCGCGCCGTGCTGGCATCCTAGAGCGACTGGGAACCTTCGCTATCCTTTTTTTCATACCGCAAATTGTATTGCTATTCAGGCCTCATTCGATCTTTTTACGCGATTGATTTATTCTATCTCCTTGCCGCGCGATTCACATTACTTACATGTGTTCTCACATTGACATTCTCGAACTCAATCACCTATAAAAAGACCTCCGTCGCTGGTGAGCGGATGTTCAGCGCGCTGTCAAAAATCTACAACGAAGGCCAAGACAAGAAAATAAATATGG
The DNA here is from genome assembly GCA_018249835.1 of Heliconius besckei. NCBI lineage: Eukaryota > Metazoa > Arthropoda > Insecta > Lepidoptera > Nymphalidae > Heliconius > Heliconius besckei. The sequence goes on from DWNA01002692.1 coordinate 7,906, forward strand.
CCAATTTAATTTATTGGAATGCTGTTAAAATTTTTTTAGGCGTAAGTTTTGGCACCGACGGGTGCTAATTTCACCACTCTTACGAGCGCCGGTAATGGGGACCCACTGCTTCATGAATTCTGGAGTTTTTAGCACTTGCAATTCAATAAATATGAAATTATATTCTTATTAATATGTGTCGTAACGTCCGTAAGTCCATTGTAATAAGCGAAAGATGATTTATATAGCTGCTTGTTTAGCACACACACTATAATAATGTTTTAATTAAACGACAACTATAACAAAATGTTTCTTATTGAATTAAAATGATTTTTTTAAAATTATAATATATTACAGTGAATTAAACTATATAAGTTTACATACCAATACAACCATTTTAGTAATCAATAGCTGTAATAAAGGCGCATTCAATATTTATGTTTTCGATTCTTTCGGTAATACAAAAGTGATAAATTGAAGCAGATACGTCGACATATAAAGGTTTTTTTTTTATAATAATCATCTTTAATACAATATTATCATAAGATATCCTGAACGTATGGGCATGACATTCAGGCTTACTCTAAAACAAAATCGACAAGCGGATCCACAAAATTATAGTGTTTAAACTTTTAATATTACTCTAAAATTGTAAGTAAAAATTATAAAATCGATGGGGGCTTTTAATATATGTAACACTGCCTCCTGGCAGCCATTACTTAAGCGCGGCTTGTTATTAAATTCGGCCTTATTTATTTATTTATGAGAGATACGAGGATCGCAAGCGCATGCTCTTAAAGAGAATTGTCGAACGTGAAGATCCGATACTGCCTTTACAATTAATATTTTGTATTACTTGATAAGTATAGCTTGGTAAATGGTAAGACACTTACTTATATTATGATGGTTAAATATAATTAGTTTTCAGAAGCTTTAGCCAACTAAAGGTCTAATAAAATGGGTAGATTAGTTATTATTACATTAAAAATATAAATTTACAATACTATTCTATTCTCTTTTATTATCTCTCAAAGTTTCATTAAATAAGTTAATTAATTAACTTAAATTTATACACTTCTGACTTTATAAGCTAATTTAAACGTAACACTCACAATTATAGCACAACATTTACAAAAAGGACTAAAAATACAAATAAAATAAAATCCAGCGAGTGTCGATCACCACGCCTAGGCGTGAACACTCGATCCTAAGGCCTGGTGATTAATTCTTGCTTAATTACAGAGGTGATCACATAAAATATCGATTTGGTATATTCAAATCGTACAGGTGGCTGGACCCGCCCCGGCCCCGGGCCCCAACACTTGCTGTGTTGGATACGCAATGGTTAAAACTTATAAATTTATCGACATCACTATTATATTATTTGATTTTGTAGTTGAGGTAGAGGTTATTGAACTCATGGACGTTTTATCTAATAATAGAATGTGTGTTGATATTAATAAATACTTGAGGCCAGCAGTCCGTAGTGGGACAGATTCTCTGACTGTAGGTTAAGGCGACAGTTGTGAATTCAATTTTCACTAGTGTAAACTATGATATTGAAATTGTTTTCATTTTACCTTTAAATAATATATCGCATAGGCCGTTGCTTGGTCGTCGTCCAAATCAGGCAAAAAATAGTGAGCGGAGTGGACTAGGTGTTCATGTAATAATAGACTTTTTTTAGAATCACATTGAAACTGCCTCTGTGGTCGTACAAGTCTAATTCTAAGTAATTGCGAATTAGAATTTAATAAATATAAAAATAGAAACCAGTCACCATATATGGCGCAGAGGCACAGACGTACGACTGTAAATGTTACAGGTTCTGGGTTCGATTCCGACTCGAGGAAATGAAATATTTAATATTTTGATTTCCTTGGTCTGGTAACAAGGCAAAGCGCGTCAGTGAATTCCACCACTCAACATGCGATGCAAAGGCAACAATTTTGCAGAAAGTGGACAACGGAAGTGTCTCAAAGTGAACGGAGTGTCACTACATTAAATTCTCAGGTTCCCTCTGCCTACCCTGCAAAGAGCCTGCCGTACAAAGTGTTGTGTAAATTTAGATAAGTCAAAAACTGGTCAAACATTGTATAGAACGGATTCTCTAAAAATAATTTGACTTCTTTGTGATGTAAAAAGCTTACGAAAGAGTTTTATATTGTTAAATATATTTCTAATATACGTTACAGTTTTTTGCTTGTTCTTTAATTGTAGCCATTTTTTAAATTTAAAATGTCAATAGGTATCGAATGTTTTTGATTCCAGCTAACTTAATTTTAATTTAATAAATTTAATTTAATAAGTAATAAACGCTACTATAATAATATCTACTCGTATATACTCGTATGTTATATGTATATGATGCTGTAAAGGTGTATGTATATTTTTTCTGTATAATATATATTTTTTATAAAAATTATTGACACCCACTTGGGTACCCTAATTAAAATTAGAGAAATCTGGTAAAAAAATGTTGATAATGTCAATTCCAATTCTAATTCATTATATTATTTATTCAAATAGACAATTGTACTTTTGAATTTCGTCGTAATAATTACCTAAGTAAAACTTCGTATTTCGTAATATAAAAAGAAAACACTATTATATTATAATTCTTTATTTTCCGTCGGGATGAGGTTGTTTAATTAAAAAATTCAAATGCAAACTATTCGAGATGGCAAAACTTTCCAGCGTAATGCGTCGAGCTCGCTAACTTGTTATCTAAGATTAATCTTAAAACTTAAAGCTTGCATTATCCTTGCAACTAACATTAGCAATTGCATCTACGAATGCACCGATATAACTGTTATAATTTAATTATTTCTAAAGACTTACCCTCCTTTATATTCCTGCTAAACAAAACAGAAGTAATGAAAATACAGAAAATTATACTTAAATCGAATTTAAATTTCAGTCATTCCTTTCCAATAAACCATTTCCAATACAGAAAACATAGTAAAATAAGAAAGTTTCGGAAATTGTAATATTCGTCGAGCTTTAACAACTATCTTGAGATAAATCTTGAACCTACCTCTTTCTCGGATCGTTTCCAATATTAGCAGATGAATCGTGCACGAAGGGTTCCCCAATAATTTCATACTCCAAGAGTCCCGATCGAAAAGTGGTATCGTACCATCTCGCCGACGGCCATGTACTCGTAGTGTAGACTGTAGACCTTATTAATGCAAAATATTGTTCCTTCATATAATCTTGTTAACGTTGTACTAATATTGCTTTATATCGCTTTCTTTGTTATTTTATATTTTGTAATTATTGTAAAGTTTTATTATTGAATTATGTAGATAATTTTAGATATTACTAAATTTGGTTCTTAGTATAAATTCTT
>DWNA01002693.1:0-11229 GCA_018249835.1 Heliconius besckei
AGGCATTCTGTTCATATTGAATAATTTACTTGGACTTAATTTATTGCAAAGTAAAATGGGACTTACTTTCCAAAGTCTGTATTGCATTGTCTTTAATTTTTATATAATTATTAGAAAATTTTAATTCAATGAATAATTAATTACACATTTATTATTGTATTTATATAGAATTTTTGTCGACATGTAAAGAAATTTTTGATTATTTAATAGCAGGTGTTATTAACTAATTTACTTTGTAGTATTGAGTAGTTGATAGGTTAGAAGAGTGCAGAATTTGGAAAGTTTCACCACAGGCTAGGGTCTCTAGGTTTCTAAGCCTTGGAAAAAAAATAATGTTTAAGTGTTAGCATGTATTCACTGGGGAATTGTACAGTTAGCCCTCCCTCGTTAAGTTCGCTGTGACTACTGGATGCTCACCTTTGAAATGTACCTCAAATGGTTTTATCAAAACTGTATGTCTACCACATTATTTTGCCGTAAAGCTGTGCTTTAAATTTGATATGCCATAAGTTTAATTTACGCTAATTATAATTTGCACTATGGACATGATAGTTTTGATGGGATCGTGTCAACATGTAAAATTAGAGACAATTTCATGAATGATGTGACGGCTTATTGTTAATTAAACCTACCTCTCATTGTAAATTTCAATGCTTATTAATGGTACCAAACTTTAAGCTAAGAATGGACAGCTTGGGTCTTAAGCCCGTGCTGAGCAAATTAAATTTAGGAAATTCATGTGTATGTTGTATTTTTAGTTAGTTATAGGTAGGTTTTCAATGTGATTAGTCTCTCAAATTTTACATTTGTGTTATTTTGTAAATGAGAATTAGCATTCCTCATGTCAATACGGATTTTACATGTTCAATAAAGTAATTTCATATAAGATTCTATTTTTCAATTTGTCTTTTCATTCTTCTTAACCAGTCTTTATTCATTCATTCTTTCTCAATTCTTTTATATTTTGACTTTTTTCGTCCATTTAATTCTTTGTACAGTTATAATTGTTATAAAAGCACGTTTTATAACCGTATTTTGACTACGTCACGCGCCTATGTGACGTAACCTGTTAATGGCGTTGTTTTAATAATTTTAATTGATAAAATTATACTTCATAAATAAATGCTTATAAAATTCTGTGTGCTTTTTGTTTTACTTTACCAGTGTTATATAATCGTAGATATCATCCATAAAAATGCCCATGTCAGTAATCTCGTGGACGACGCCTCATGATTAGCCATTTTGTAGCGTATCATTTGATTTCAATATCATGATTCATGGTGACAATTATTAACAGATAAAATATTGTGCACTATTAATTTAATCATAAGATATTTTCTACAATCAAATAATAAAATCGTAATATCTAACAATTCCATTATTTAATATTTGATTTTAGGGCTGGAAATATATAACCGTACCGTTCCTTTGTTGGTATTGTAGAAACATCATATTTTAAGTAATTTTTTAATAATCAATAGGGTCAATGTTCTCTTTAATTGCTTACAATGTAATGTTAAAAGAATAACGTCTTTAGTTATTACAAGTTTAATATAATAGTTGTTTCTTTTTATAATATTCATTTTTTTGGTTATGCATGGTTTTAAATTAATAATCTATCCATAAGCAATTTTAATAAAAAGTAAATAAAAGAAATTGGATAATAATCCATCCATAAACAATTTTAAGCTTCTGTCAAAACTGACAAATTTTAAAAAATAAATATGCCAATTGCCGTAGCATGAATTTGTTAATAATTTTATTATTCTAAAATGTAAATGAAAAATATTTGCTATAGCGACCTATGTATAGGGTATTTTAATATAAATTATAAATAGATAAACCCTTATTTACGAATAGAACGGCCTTGATTTTATTTAAAAGGATGTTATATTAATTATATGTAGCGTGCTCTTTCAATTTTGTTATTGTTTACTTTTACTTTTAGATATTTAGTTTTAGTTTTTGATAGTTGCCCTGTGACCTTGTTATAATATATAATGTCAGGGGAAGGAAACACGGGTGCTGGCTCGCAAGTGGCCCTCGTAACGGGAGGATATGATCATACCATCAAACTATGGCAAGCCCATAGTGGGGTGTGTTTACGCACAATGCAGCACCCTGACTCGGTAACCTATACTATGATTTTAATTTTATATAATTTCACTTTTCTATAACTAGTTTGACAATATAAAAAGAAACCTATCAAGTTAAATATTTCAAAATAAAAACCATTTATCAACTGCTTCGTTATGAGTTTGAAATGATATATTTAAACTTTTAAAAAAATAATATATTCTATTGTAATTTGTCTATCAAATGTATTCATAAAAAGATTTTTAATTTCAGCAAGTAAATGACTTGGAAATAAGTCCAAATGGGCAAATGGTAGCTGCCTGTGGATATCAACATATAAGAATGTATGACCTTGCCAGTGCTAACCCAGACCCTGTATTAAACTATGAAGGTGTTGTCAAGAATGTATCAAGAGTTGGCTTTCAGGTTGACTTACTCGTAATTTTTATTAATATAACTTTTTATAATGTACATGGGACAATATCTGACTCTGCAATGGGTATGTGTTCACCATTTAAGGAATTACATTTCCTCATTTTTCAAAGATAAAGTGCAGTAATGAGTGTTGTTGTTCAACACACGATATTTCAAATTCCAGTCAAACCTGGGAACTGTCTTTGTATTAAGTCCTAACTTTTATATGCAAAATGAAAACAAACTATGTAACGCTGCTTAAGACTATCGCATACAACATTTTCTAAAATCTCTCATTACAGGAAAATGGTCAATGGATGTACACAGGTGGAGAAGATTGTACAGCTAGAATATGGGACATTAGGTATGTTGCTATAACTTCTATTCGCTTACCAGAAAAGTAAGTTATTTTGACTTAAATTATTTGGCTTAATTAAATCATATTAACACTATGTTTTTCATGAGGCCACAGGTTTGAATCCAATTCCAAGCAAACATTTTTATTTTAATCTAGGTATTTTTCTTTCTGTAATTAATAATAGTTTAAAACTGTTAAAATATTTATAATTTTCTTTTGATAAAAGATTAATTTTATTAGTCCAATAATGTCTTTCTTAGAATGGGTCATGCTTTCCAATGTCAGAGGATATTTCAAGTGCCTGCTCCGGTCAATGCAGTGGTCCTGCATCCTGATCAATCTCAGATTATGGTTGGAGGCCAAAGTGGTATCATACACATATGGGATTTGAAGACTGATCACAATGAACAACTGGTAAGTTATATATGTTATGTTGACTAGTACCTAATATGTTTCTAACAATTATAAAGTTTTAATTTAGAGATATAAAAAATGTTATATAGTAACACTCTAACTTCTTAACTAAACCTTCACCTCTTGAGAACCATCCAAGAAATAGCAGGTAGACTTTATTTTTTTACAAAGGTAAAATTTATGTTCAAAGCAAAATTCTTGATATTAATTTCTTATTTAAGTCTAGTATAATATTGTTTTTTATGGAAATAGTGTTTAAAGCTTTTATTAATAATCTATTGTATAAAACCATTGTACAGTTGTATTTATGTTAGTTATATTCCTTCTTAAAAATACTATAATATCCATGTGGGTTTGATTCCCACTTTAGGGAACAAATTATCTTCATTTCCTGCCTCTGGCAAGGAAAGAAAACACCTAAAAAAGCTGAGATATAAAGAAATGCAAATATTATTTTAAGTCCATAATATACACTAATACAGTTTTAATATATGTATATTTCCAAATCTATCTCATCAGATACCAGAAGCCGAAACAAGTATCCAAGACATAGCAATAGACCCAGAAGGCAAGATGATGGCGGCCGTTAACAACAAAGGGAACTGCTACGTGTGGTCCCTCGGAGGGTCCCCCCCGCGCCCTGTGCCCAGGAAACATTTGCAGGCACACAAGAAATATGCACTGCGGTGTAAATTCAGCTATGATTCAACGTTAGTTTTGTGTTTGTTTTTTTATATGTATGTTAGTTTAATAACTTAGTTTTTTTTTGCATTGAGTCCTGCATTTTGTAGGGTTGGTTGAGGGAATATTTATGTCCTCAGAGTGAGAATTGAACTCACTATTTTTAGTTGGTTTGATTCCCCTTCACTCTAATAAGTGGAGCCCTGAAGTAAGCTATAGCTGTAGTGTGTTTTCTTAGATTTTTTTAATCCCGACTCGTCGATATATGAGTAATCGTTGCTCCTGTCTCCAGCATGTTGGTGACGACGTCGGGCGACTGCTCGGCGCGGGTGTGGCGCACCAGCGACTGGACGCTGCTGCGTGAGCTTCGCCACGACGCGCAGCGCTGGGTGTGGGACGCCGCCTTCACGCTCGACTCCAGATACCTCTTCACCGGTACTTTTGTCATTTTTATTAGCGTAGCCCACTTGTGAACTGCTTGTAGTAGGGTAGCAGAGACCTCTCGTCACGCACGGCTTAACCTTCGAGGCATTGTATGTTGAGTGGCGACTCACGACCATTCTTTGTTTTGTTGTCAAATTAAAATAATTCATTTTACATTATATTATAAGTGTACATCTTAACAAAAATACTTAACAGTTTATATTGAACAGGTTCGTCCGACAGCTACGCGCGTCTCTGGGACTTGGAGAATGGCACGCTAGAGCGCGAGTACTGCGGACACCAGAAACCAATCACTGCTCTAGCGTTTAGAGATCAGGCCGTTTAAGACTGTAGAAAGAAGCTTCGAAGAACAGTGTGAAGCATGAGTAAATTCCGAATATGGTATGGTTGTAGAGAGAACTTAGTGTTGAAATGTGTGTGAAAAAGAAAGTAATTCATTTACTCGGCAGCGACCTCTAGTTTAATATGAATTTGTACAATTGTATTTTGTACGAATTTTTTTGGGAAATTTATTTATAAGTTAGTTTCTAATAAAAAGTAAGCAATTTTTTTCTTCTTTATTATAAGTGGAGGTCATTATAAGTAAGGAGTGCAGTATGAAAAAGTGTCCATGAAAACATAAAAAAGTGGTGATAAACGAGGACGCGCCACACGAACTTAGACAATTGGACTATTTTCGACGAAAAATAATGATTCAAACAACTTGAGTCAACAGAAATATTAATTTTCCAAACTCAGTACATTTCAAGTTTTTTATATTCATATTATACCTTTCTTCATATTAGCGCCATTTCGGTCGAACGATAATTTACTGCTTACTATCTATCTACCCTCTATCAGTAGACATCTATCTACCCTCCATCAGTAGCAGTTGTCATACACAGACATACCATGAGCCCACCTAGATATATTTGCTACGGCTTATTTAATTTTTTTATGTCGTTAGAATATACAGTTATATTGAATGGAATATATATATGAATATGTGTTGTAAAGTCAAATAATAAAAGAAATGCTTGCCTTAATTAACAGTTTGGAGTAAAAAATTTAATGTAGTGTGACAAGTTAAATAATATGGCCGACAGCAAATGATTATTATAATTACGAAGTTGATATCAACAATTGTAAATTTGTTACCTTTGTTTTATAAAAAAATATGCATGAAAATTCTTTCTTTCTTAAAAATGATATATTTTAAGTTTTTTTAACCGAAATCCTAATAAAAAATATTTTTTTACTGATTTGTAATATGTTTTTATTTTTCAAAAAAAGTTCATTGACAGTAGTCCTGGAGAATTATTTATCCTAAGCTTGTGTTCAAAACATTTACTGTGTAAATGAATAACATTAAATATACATGTAAATAATTGTTTAATAATAAACTATGTAAACATAACATTTATTTCCTTATTTGCCTCAATACCCTTGTACATACTTGTTGACCACATTAGCCCTATGTAATTTACCATCGTGACGCCGTGGACTTCATATGATGATTGTAGATTCGATAAACACTTAAAGAAAATATTATAATTTATATTATGATCATGAGACACTCTTTGAAGCAGATGATATGGAGAAGAAATGGAATACAACATGAAAATGTTCTTATACTTTTTTAGCGTCACGTTGTATCACTCACCCAGCAGAGTAGGCATTGGGAACCTAATGTTAACATTCCGTTCTCCATTTTTCACCAAATTTTACAGGCATTATGTGTTGAGTGGCGGCCGGCGGGACTCAATGCTGTGCTTTGAGAAATATACCTAAATTAAAATTTCGATTCGTTCGTTAAAATTACGAAAGGGCTGTTAGACGACTTAATACGCCTAAAATATAACTAAAAAGGCCATAATAAACATCTTCATAGGAACTCATAAGCCTAGTGGATACCTTTAGGTTTCATACAATAAAACAAATATTAAGCAGATATCGTTTATTTCGTATTCATCATAAATAATCTATTCAAGTCATATATTTCCATTAAGTATCATTATTGCACAGCGGCACATATCATATTAACAAATACTTATAGTTAAACTCGGTACATAATAAATGCATTTTTGTGAAGTCAACATCAACATTAACCTTACATTGGAACTGTTCTATTATAATACTGTTATATTCAAATTATATAAAAAAAATATAAATTATATCTAAACATTTATGGGAACATCGAGACCTAATTAGACTAGAACCGATTTTAAAATATTTCTACATTACATTTACAAACATATAATAATTAATATATCTTAAGTATTGTTTTTTTTTCAGTACTAGTGACCAAAATAATACTTTAAAAGAATGAAGAATATTAACTTTTGCTATAAATATTTTAATCAGCTGATTGTTTAAATTGAAATTTTATATACTTGTTACATTTTTCTGTAATAATACTATACAACATTACCTCACAGTTTTATTTAGCTATGTCTATCGCCAAAAATTAGTTATAATTAGGTCACTTTTGAATTATGTAATTTTCAAGCTTAAATTTGAATTCAAAACAATTTTTTATCGTCGTGCAAATTAAAGTAAAAATCTAAAAAAATAATTTAAAATAATAATAATAGGGTACGGTGCGGAATCTATTTTAAATTTAATTAAGATAATATGTCAATTACTCATCCTGTTACTCTTATGATTAAGCAAGTATATTTATGCATAAATTCGAACATATTCTATTGAGTTTTAGTTTAAAGACACATCAATATAAATATATAAATAATAATAATTTTTTAATTAAATTTTAAATATGTGTACAATCTTCTATACCAATTATTATAATGTATTATGATAGATATATATAAAACCGAATTTGTAAATGTCATAGTCTTATTGCATAATTACAATAAGTATATAATATATAATTTCAAATATTTTAACAAAATAAAATTATAATTTAACTTATACACAGACGATACAGATTACTGTATCGTCAGCTAAAAATATTTAATTGTTATTATTTCCTAACTACTCTCCTTATTATTAATAATATAAAATATCCTTATAATTATGGATATTGATTTTCTGGTATATTTGGAAATTTACAAATAACAACAAACATGTCGAATATATATAGGATTTTCACACTAAATTCATTATTTTACACATCAAAATTTCCGCTGATTTCTGCAGGTATTGCTTGTAGAGTGGCGGAACTCGACGCAGCACTTTGCCAAGTTACCAGAGCGAAAAAAATAATATATTAAATATTTTATTTTCTCGAGTGGGAATGGAACCCACAACCTATCGCGTTTACAGTTGCACGCTTGTGCCCTTACTCCACGACTGGCAATTATGACACCATTTATTTTAGATGAGCGAAATTAAAATTTCCAAAAATTATAATTCCTTTACAGTATTTTTTATTATTAATATTCAAATCTTATAAACATAACTTTTCGTTTAGCGTTTGCACTATTTACTATCTCGTTAGTAATACCAAAAAGCAAGTGATGAATATAATTTTTATATAAGTGTGTCAAACAAGACAAAACATTACAAAAATACTAAATTAAAAAATACACGCTAAGCAATCAGTAATTGAACTTATATATCAGTCAGTGGCAGTTCAGCAAGTTGTCCCATCTCGGAGCAATCATCGCCCGCAGTGTACGTGAGTACAAAACTGAGCGCGGGGCGGAGGCCGGGGGCCGCGCCCACCAGCATGAGCTGCGTCAGGGCTGGCGGCGGCAGGAACGGGTTGTAGGGCGGCAGGGAGCTCCCTGAAGCGGGGAGAAGACGGACCTTGCAACCCTGGATGAGTATATAAATTGTTATTTAGTTTGTTATGTACGATCGATGATTTATCCCTAAAGTTAGGCGTTTTAAGCTTTTGCACATCGTTCACTTGGAAAGAAAATTATCGAAAGTAAGAAAAATTCTAAATTCAAATTCTAAATTCAAAATGGTTTCCATTTACACTACTAGCTTCATGGTAGTTCAAGCTCACTTATAGTCATGTAAGATGTTATACTGTATTAAATTGCGCCATTTAAAATTTTAGGGTAAAGCAGACATTAGTTTTTTTGGTGATGTAACAAGAGTCTCGGAAAAAATATAACACAACAAAAAATTTACCTTAGGAACAACAGCCTGAAACTTATAATCTTCAATGGGAAAACTACTTTTGCTTGTCGTTGAAATAACAACAACACTGACGTCCGGTCGGGGCTTATCCTTACAAAAATGCAGTACGACTGACAAGCCGTCCTCTTCCTCAAAGGCCTTCAAGGGAGGTATTTTACTCGGCTGCACACTTTGCAAAGTCAAATTTATATCAGTCAAAGGTTTTACTTCTGTAGCTTTAACTTTATCTTTCTGATCTAAACATACATTTTCTTGATTTTCCAATGTTTTGTCTTTGTCGTTCTGCAATGGTAGCCCTATATCGAGTATGTTTTCTAGTGGACTGTCAGGTTTTATATTTAAGTTATTATTGTCTGTGTTGGGTTTTATATCATCAGAGCTAATATCTACCATGACGTCATCATTAGGCGTGACTGAGCTGGTAGAATGAGCTACGGTAGAAGCTTTTGCTATATCTACAGGTTTCTTTGTAAAGAAGTCAAGATCTAACAGAGCATTATTTGGTGAAAGAATCTCTTTTTTAGGGGATGTTTTTTCTAATGCATTCATTGGTATTTTCTTTGAATGTTTCCTGAAAAGTAAAATGTGTTGTTTTTTTATTTTTCTTAGCATAGTTTTTTTATTTCACATTGCATCTAGATATATATATATATATAAAAGGACTTGTCCTGGAAGATGGACGCACAGCCGTAACCACTGACGGTAGAAACGTGAAATTTGGAAAGATGTTTACTTTCGTAATCTGGACATCCACTAAGAAGGGATTTTGAAAAATTTTAACCCTAAAGGGGGAAAATAGGGGTTGAAAGTTTGTATGGGAAAAAAATTCAATCGGCACCCATTCTTATTAAATTTGAAATTTAGATTTTTAAAAGTATTAAATGGAACACATGTTACATGGTTTTCTAGAATTCTTCCCCTAAGGGTGCAAATAAGGGGTTGAAAGTTTGTATGGAAAAATTCTTAAGTCGCCACCGATTTTTATAAAATTTGAAATTCAGACTCTTAAAAATATTTCATTGAACACATGTATTTCGTTTCATGGTTTATTAGAATTTACCCATAAATAAGCAAGCGAAGCTGCGCGCGACCGCTAGTATCTTATATAATATATGCTAAAGAGTTTGAAAATATATACAAAATGAAAAATGTTTTAGAGATGGATAGTCCATTATAATATATATAGATTTTAATGTTAATTGATATTATTATGTTAATTGTTTTGGTATAAATCATGTTACATTAGCTATTTCCATAAGTAATTTTCATTTTACCTTCTTCTTCTTCCTCCTGGCATTAATCCCGGCTATTGCCAGGGTCTGCCCTCCTACTCAACCTACTCCACTTTGCACGGTCTTTTGCGTCCTCGGTGGTTAGACCATTGGCTCTCATGTCCTGCATCACGACATCCAACCAGCTTCCCTGGGCGTCCGGAAGGTCTCACTCCAGGAACTGATATATGACTTGGAGCTTATCCGCTACGTCACGGACCCCAAGACTACCTCGAATGAATGTGTTGCGTATGCGGTCAGACCGCGTTACGCCGCACATCCACCTCAGCATCTTAATTTCCGTGACGTGAAGGCAGGACCTTCAAACAGTGTGCCGAGATAGTGCCGGCCAACATTCGCTGCCGTATAAAAGAACCGGTCGGACGATGCTCTTGTATATGAGCCCCTTGAGCTTGGGCGGTATTCTGCGGTCGCAGACCACACCAGTGACCTCCCGCCATTTGGCCCAAGCAGCGCTTATCCGGCCTTGGACATCGTGATCAATGCCTCCAGACTCGTGCATAACGGATCCAAGGTACCTGAACTCCGACTTAACGGCTGGCGCAGGACCTATAAGGATCGTGCTCGAGTCCGGGCTCCCGCAGGCCATGTACTCGGTCTTCGACACATTTAGTTTAAGACCGCCGTTCTCAAGCGTACCCTTCCAGAGGTTCACTTTACGCTCCAGCGTCAGTCGGTTCTCGTCAATGAGTGCTATGTCGTCGGCATACATCATCAGCCATGAAGGCTGGTCCTGGATGTGAGCCGAGACAGTATCGAGCACTACATTGAATAAGAACGGACTAAGAGCCGAGCCCTGGTGAACCCCCACTGTAATCGGGAAGGGTGTGTCGCCAACAGCAGTCTTAACCATAGAAGCGAAATCGTGGTACATGTCTCTGATAATCTCAATATGGGCCTCAGGGATCCCTTTGGATTGCAATGCCCACCAGATACACTGACGAGGCACACAGTCAAAGGCCTTCTGCAGATCTAAAAAGGCCACATGCAGAACTCTCCTTTTGTCCCTGTATGCCTCCATCAAGGTTCTGAGGGCGTAAATGGCGTCCATGGTGCCCGATCCTGGCTGAAATCCATATTGAGACTCAGAGATAGTACACTCTCGGCGGAGCCTGAGGTCGATCATGCGCTCGAAGAGTTTCATGGTATGACTCATAAGCTTAATGCCTTCAAGATATGGTTAAAAAGGTCAGTAAGCATGAGCACACCAAGAGAGCTCAACGATTTCCACGCTTCGATCGGAATGTCGTCAGGTCCCACCGCTTTTCCGTTCTTCATGCGTCGAAGGCAATTACGAGTTTCGTCAAGGGTTACTGGGGCAATAAGTCCGAGTCGTGATGAAGACTGCATGGGTGCTGAGTATTCAGCAACTCCTGGAAGTAGCTTCTCCACCTCTCCTTCACAGAGGCATGACTACAGAGCAGCGTGCCCTGGGAATCTTTGACGCAAAGACATTTT
>DWNA01002694.1:0-11228 GCA_018249835.1 Heliconius besckei
TCTTGAAAATTGAGTTGGAAGTGAGGATAGGAGTGTCTTAATACTAGATTCTCTCTGCCTAACTTGCTTTTAGCAAGATAATGTATAATACTTGCAGTGAACGCTAAAGCTTTGTTTGTCTAAAGGGAAATATTACATTTCGTTAATAATAGCTTCGATATGATCCACTGTATCTGTCGTCAGAGTTACATGGTTTTTTTACTGTACCAACACCAACACCAGAGCGAAGAAATAAAAATATTAAATATTTGATTTTCTCGAGGGGAATCGAACCCACAACCTGTTGCGTTTACAGCCACACGCTAGTGCTACTGCACCACGACTAGCCTCTAAAATAAAACAAGTTCAAGCAGCCATACAGGAACACTCGTTACTATACTGTCATAACCATAACGATTCAAAGTCGAAGCTTTCTCCCAACTTACGTCGTTCTATCCACTGTTACAGTTAGAATTTAGTTTTAACTGCATTCTCCGCTAATTAGAGCCGTTCTAATGGTAATTTTAGCCGGATATAGTTATTGTCATTGCTATGTGTACGTTTATACTCGCTTTGTTGTAGAGTGATCTGGTCACACGTTTTCGTGTGAATTAAATTAAAAAGTAAAGCCTCTTCAAGCTTCTTCCCGCGTACCAGAGTAGGGAGAGGGAGCCTAATGTTAAGATACCTCAATCCCCACTTTTCGCACTAATATGAAGACACTAGTGGTGAAATTCAAAGCCGCACTATTTGTATCTTCACTCGAGCGAATGAATAGTTAAATATGCATTCGCTCGACAGTTCAGAATAGAACGCATAAACGTCGCGTACCGTTACATTAATATTATAAAGTTGATGAGTCTGTTAGGTTATAAGCACTTATCTTGGAAACTGCTGGTTTGCATTGAAAACATCTTATTTGTTGATACACCATTAAGGAAGACCATATTTACTTTAATAGTTTGAATGCAATGCACTGTGCCTGTAATTCTAATCACCGCTAGAACTTAAAATGCTTCATATATGCCTAAACGTCTCTCAGTTCTTTTCATTTGATCATGCAAGTGAAGCCGCAGGTAGACGTTAGCTGATTGAATAGAGTTTATCTTAACCGTTATTGGGAATTACCACTTAACAGGAATAAAATAGTTAAGTAGTGAATCGTAACTAAATTCTTTATTGTGGGTTCGATTTCCACTCTAGCAGATAAATTGTTTCTATTTCTCTGGTAAGTATCTCGCTATTACTGGGTCTCTCGTCCTAACACTAGGCACACTCTATTATGCATATAGCAGAATATAGAGTGGATCTATTAAGTTTGAGCTTTCTTCATTGTGTTTTTATTCAATTATAACAAGAGAAGAGCTATTACGTCGTCAATATTACAAACTAAAGAGAAATTAAGGGGACTCTAATCCTCATAACTCGAAGAACTAAAGTTATATAAATTTAAATTCTACCTAGAGTTTGTCGTGTGGTACAAGTGATAAGCGATTATATTTTGTTAGTAATAAAATAAAAGTTTATTAAAAGTTTATTTTGTCATATTTTTTATTACAATAGAATTGAAATGAATTATTGAAATTAAATTATTTAAAAAAATCGAAGCCAGTCTCGGCGCGACTGGTTGACGGTTTGATTTCCATTTGAGAATATTAAATATTTTCATTTTCATCGCTCTGGTAACAAGGCAAAGCGCAGCGATCAGTTCTGCCACTCAATTTCTTCTTCAACTCTTCGGCGGAAAATGGAGAATGGCAGTGTCTTAATGGGAACAGTGTAACATAATACTAAGTTCCTAGGTTTCCTCTGCTTACCCTGCAATTTACCTAAAACATTTTTTTTGTCAATTTTTTTTTTTAATATATAAATTTTCAGAAAAAGGTAAACGTTACGTTTCCTAATAACAATTTTACGCTTTTTCTCATATATATTTACAAGAAATTTCCAGTAAAGGCAAAGAAAACATAGTGTTAGGACACTCTGATACAAGCGCATCACCCAATTTTCCAAACTTCCAAACTTCCAGCAAACAATTTTACTAAAATCGGCTTATTTCACTTCGCCGCTCCCTTCCCATTACTCGTGCTACAGCGTCTACGTGACCGTCCAACACTCACGTAGCACATTATCAACGAGTTAGCTAATCAAGTTAGTAGTGTCGTAGCTGCCCGAACAAATACTAGATTGTGGTTAATGTAATACTTGTGTAATAATTCTGTGTGTTCATTGAAATTTGACCTATTAATACTAATATTATGAAACTGGAGATTTGATTTGGTTGAATGCGCTAATCTCAGGAACTACTGAGTTTAGTGTTATTTTGTGTTTGTTAGTCCATTTATTGTAGACGGCTATATTTAAATCAGTTTTTTATCAAAAGTGACTCGTAGAATTTATAATATTGTAATTAATATAATTTAGTAATTTTTTATTTAATCGATATTTGTTCGATTCTGTTAAACCTATTTTAAAAAGTTAATTATCTTTCAGTATAAACTTAAATAACTTTAACCATCGCTGGGCTGCGTCTGGCTGGAAATGAAAATAGTTTACTTCTCTGAGTGAGAATGTAACCCACAACCGTTGTGTTTATAACATCTGATTGTAATCACATCGGTTGTTGATTTAATTTTACACTCAGGATAATGAATAATTTTCATTTCCATTTCCTTGTTTTAGTAACAAGACAATCTGCGACGTTGAAATTCGCCACTCAACACGTAATCTCTCGTAAATTGGGTGAAATGTGGAGCGGAGTGTTTGAACAAAAGATTTTATGTCACATACAGCGTTTAAATATAAACCAATCAAAAAACAAATTTAAACCAATTAGATAAATATTTATAGAAGATAGAAAACGCCAACTTCAACTAGTAATAGAAAAATATTATGAGCTGGTTTATAATTTAATAGTAGATCCGAAGAATGAAAAACAGTTATGCTAAAATGAATAAAAAAATCTCAATAGGTCTCGAGAACTGCTGGTTTTCTCTTCACTTTATTTGTTTATGTCATTAATTGGAGGTCAAGTATTTAGTACTCACATAAATTGTTAAGATGTGACTAGAATGATTTTATTAAAAATTGACACTTATTTTTAATGTTTTTGAATATGGTCGACTTGTAACTATGTAACTGTATAGTCTGGGGAGATCAGTAAGCTTATCTCTTATAGTATCGTCTCGTCTAAATCTTTTTATTAAAATAAAATTTCGTTTCTTTTTTCAGTAATCCTTGAACGAAATCAAATTTAGTCACATGAAGGATATTTTGACCTAGGAATCATTTGTATATAAGGCATCAAAATTATACATCTCTTTTATTGATCATATCTGAAACCATGACACTGCTCTCCGTTTAATATTTTATTAATTATATCAATATATAAAACTCTTCTATTGCTGAGTAACTGACATACAAAGAAAATATGAACTACTGGACTTAGAATTATAAAGGGAATGTATAGATGCAATAAGAGATAAATTTTCAATATTCCTACAGTAGTACAAGTGCAGAAAAAAGCGGAAAAATATCACTTAAATCTTAAAGCCCATGCAAGTACATTGCGGGCGACGAATACTGGTAAATAACGGACAGAAGTACCTACCTCGCTACCTTGACAGATAGGTATAGGTACCTAGACAAATTAAAAGAACTTATACAATATTATAGCTTCCCTGTATTGACTGTAATATATGTATACATAATCAAAAACTACTCCCGTTTACATTAGCTAACAAGCTTAATGTCTATTCTACACTACTCTATGCAACTTCATTGCATTATTCCTAGCCAATGAATCCAAAGCTTCGAGGGAGCTTTCAGTTATATTACTAACTAGCGACCCCCTTGCGGCTTCGCCCGCTTTAACTACAAAATTATTAATATAATGTATGTTTGCAAAGCACTTAAGATAATGTGAAAATTAATTAAACCCTAATGCAACCCGCATTTTCATAGTTCCAACAAGGATTTTTCAATTGTTTTAAAATAAACACAAATAAATAACACAGAAAACTTAAACGAAAGAAATTATAAACAACAGACTACCTACTATTCTCTTACCCAAAAATACTTAAACGAAAGATGTAACCAACTATGTCGCGTGTAAATACATTATAATTATTGGATAACTCCAAAGTACGTGCAATCACTTCTAAATTTACTTTGCCGGGCGCAGAATTGAAGCATTCTCTCGGCCATCTCCGTAGTAGCTCCGAACGACATCAGGGCCTTGGTTCTCTGACGGTTAATGCTGTTAGCCCTATTGGTTTTTATAGCGACACCGGTTGGGTAGGGAAGAGGGTACTCTGTCCCTGATGAAAAGCAAGCATTACGTGGCTGCCTGTGAGGAAAATTAAATAGAATGCATCGGCCGGGAATCGAATCCGGCCACGTTGCAGGCGAGCATTCTACCAGTGAACCACCGATGCGTGTAAGGCGGGCGAGAGGCAAGCCGTTTAGCAGCAAGGATTTTTTGATATTGTAACAACTTCTTCAAAGTACTTTTACTAATTCAAATGAAAAACAGTAAAAGACAGTTTTGATCTACATTAAATGGCCAACGTAACTAATATACTTATTTATATGCTGAGAGTAAGGCATAAGTAAAACAGGACTCGATACAGCTGATGTGTCAACGGCGGGATGTGTCAACAATTAAATGCGTTTTTCTCTAAAACTATTCGCAATTTCGAAATAGTGTAAAAAGCAAATTTTGTCTTCGTTTAACGTAGAAAATTAATAAAGTATTTTAAAGGATAAGGATACCATTATGGAAAAATATCCCTCACAATAAAAAATATATTGAAATTACTATTTTTAGACAGAAATATGATCACTACACGTTATTCTTACAAGATAAGAATATTCTGTCGCGGACTTTTTTGTAGATCTTATTAAGAGGAACAATACTGCACTACATTATTTTCATGTAGTACTTACCATTAAAGCAGCGCATGCGCGAAAGTGTTTCAAGGGGTAGGACTTTATACACATTTAACGTATTTATGTTAATTTACATAAGAATGTACAAATAATAAACTATATATAAACCTTCCCTGAGAAATACTTGACCTAATGGTGAAATTCGCATCAAAATCCGTTGTTTAGTTTAGAAGAAGAAGAGTTAGAAAGTTCAGACAGACACGAAAAGCGACTTTGTTTTATAAGATATAGGATAGGATATTTAATGTAGTGGGGATCGAATCCACAACCAGTCGCGTTTACAGTCACGTACTTACGCCCCTGCGCCACGACTGGCCTCCGATAGAAATAAATAACTATACACAACTTATAACTGTATGTGGCCCGGATATGAAAAGAGAACACTGTTATACTGCAACATTATAACATCATTCTGCTAAGCCTTAAAAAATACTCAAAATAACTAAAATTTTCAAAACTATTTAATATTCTTTGTAAGAATTGGTAAATATTTAACTAACTGTAGCATTTACAGTTTCAAAGACTCTACATTACACAAATTGCAAGTTTCAAATTGCAGTGGCCGTTATTAAAAGCCATATGCAGTGTTACACTACGAAAATGTAGACGTGCTACGAGTTGCTACGAGCTGCTACGACCTACGACAAAGTTTTATTGTACTAATGTAGAGCCTCACAGCAAGAGTTAGTTGTTCGAATAATATGTTTATCTTATCTTATATTCTCATCAAAGATTAGTTTTGAATTAATTATTCATATACACTTTGAACGTTTGCCCTATTAAAGACAAATGTCAATTATTTATATTTACAAGAGTAGCATAGTGATAAATATAACTAATAGTTATAATTTTTTATTATTCATCACATTTTAAATGTCACTCTCTTTCTCTCTTTACTGAAAAATAATAATAAAATATAATATCTATTTATTGATGGTTACACGTGCCTTTACTCACTAGGATAACTGAAAAGTCATAATAATCAATACAATACTATTTCTAATTTTGCCTTGTATATTTGTAGCAGAACATAAAATAAACCAATGATAAGAAAATTATAAACTTTTATGATCACTTTTGTTTCTATAAAATATAAGACGCTCAATACATATATTATGAATCAACCACTTACGTCACTGATCGAAAACGAACATATCAAACTAGTGGACATTGAATTTGGTATGTACGTTTAGGAGTGTCCCCTACACTCACTAAGAAATTATTTCTTTTTTATTTTTAATTTTTGTGTAGTCCACTCAGACTAATTCGCTTTAACTGTTCATAAAGGTCGTCAATATAAGAAGCCACCGGGTAAACCATACAACAATACTATATAATGCACAGATTAAATTAAGTTAGGATCTCTCATTATAGAAGCTCTTTTGAGAGATTACACACAAAATTTATCACTACATATTTTTCTACGTTCAAGCAAAATGCAATTTGAAAGCAAATTTCGCGAGTATTCCCTACAAAGTAGACATCGTGATGGCAAAACAAAACAATATCATTTTCGGTAAAGTCCCATAAAAATATCTCCCCCACATAATGATGGCATTTTGATAACAACGCCTGTAAATAAGTAATAGCAATCACACGTAATAGACACGCCATTTGGATCTCATTCCACATTCTATTAGTTTTACAATACAAATTTATTTTTGCTTTGCCATAAGCTTTTAAGTTGTTGTAATAAGCTTGGTTTTAGCATGAATTAGCTGTTTCAAAGCTGTTTAGACAGCGTGACATTTACAGATAGGGTTGCCGGATGATAATTTTTCCTTGAAAACGTTGCGAGGCGCAAATACCTACTACTTTTTTTTTTTTATATTTTATGATAAGTATGCTATTTTTACTGACGGTAAGTTAAAAAGCAAAGAGATCATAGTGAAATCATTATGTTGTTTGCTTCAAGAGTTTTTTTTTATAGAAGTTATGTATTATTTACCAGCTTATTTCTTCATAGGTTATTGCATAAAAGGCAGTAATAGCCTAATGATAATTATAATAATAATCGAGAAGTCCCTACTATTTATACATTTTTTTATTAATAGCGGAACGCAAAGAGGTGCAGTGTCTTACCAGCTGAAAATTACATGTGAAAATTGTACCCACAATCGTCATCACCTAGATACTATACACTTAGTTAGGTAAAATACAATTGACACAACCCTAAATTGCCGTCTATATAATGTAAATTATTCAAAGCATTAACCACTTTATTGTTTACGTAATATTGATGTTATTTGCGTGTAAATATTTGATAATTATACAAATTACGTGATTACAAACAATATTGTATATGAGATTTGTCCATTTCCTGTAAGAGAAAATCGATAATACTACTTTTACCGATGCTTAACTGTCACACTGATCGAAAAATTATTGCGAGTTTAATTTCTACTCTTGAGAAGAAATGGAATGTTCAAATTCGGGAGTAAAATAGAGAACGGAGTGTCTCGACATTATTTTCTTTACTTATTTTTTCAGCTTCATGCTGTATCCCACGCGGGGTAGGCAGAGGTAACCTAGTGTTGAGACACTCTGTTCCAGACTTTCCATCGAATTCTTCGAACGATGGAATTTAACGCCGGGCATTTGTCTTGGTGCCAGTGCGTGAGTGAGCAGTGAGAAGATTAATAAATAAAATAGTTCATTTCCTCTAGTGGAGGCCAAGCTAACAGCCATCGCACTTTCTTTATGCAATGCCAATAACATATTCAAAAGTAAATTTTAAAAGATATATCTTATTGAAAACGATTTTTCTATTTTTCTCTAAATAATAAAGATACATTGATGTTTGTACTCGTAAAGTCGTATCGTAATTGCAAAATTTCCTTCACTTTTAAACATTTTTCATACAACAGTACAGATTTAATATTATATGTTTTATTCCTTTTCAAAAACAATATTTTCTACTATATCTTTCACAAAAATATATTAGAAATAATATTTTAAAAACACGTAAATCCGAGTTAAAAACGTTTAAAACTAAATAAAAAGATTTTTTTTAAATACCAAATTATATTAACCACAAACAAGGCCTCAGCAAAATTACACAAAGCCCCTAAAATTGTAGTTAAAAAAATATATGTAATATACATACAAATAAAGTACAATCTTTTGTCATAAGAACGAAAATGTCACGTTAAAACATTCATAAGGTTACGTGACGTAAAATGTCACGTCGAAAATTTACGGTCATACCCTTACCGTACACGTTGTAGCAATGTTAGTGGAATAGGCTTGAAACAAGGTTTGTAGATACAAGCTTCTACGTTGTGATGTGCTGGTATATAACCAACTTTTATATTAAATATGTAATGTAAAAGTAGGAGGTTTAAATTATAAACAAACAAATATTTTTGTGCGCGGCATTGAGTTTCACAATGCTTCGAATATTGGGCGGCCCACACGTCGCTATTCCCCCGAGGGTAAATCGAACCCACGAACGTCTCGTTTATAGTCAAAAGTCATGCCTTAAGCTAAATACATAGCCGCGTTCAAAAACATTCTACTCCCACAAGGCCGAAACGCCGACAAATTTGTAAAGGATTTTATCAGATTATGTTATTTAAGGTTTGGTAATTTTTCAGCTTCACTAAATTTAAGTTAAAATTGAAGATAATGCTGATGAAAGGGCTTTTTACGGAGTTATGGCTCCATTATACATTTTTAAGCTTTCAGATAGTAATTTTTCGTTTGTATTTTTTTTAGTATAACGCTTAATTTATCGATAAGTCTAGAAATAGACTTATCTTATCTAGATGATATTTTTTTCTATTATTTATGTATATCTTATGCTTTGTCCTTCACGCTGTATCCTGCATGTTGGGTAGGCAAAAGTAAAAACACTCTGGTTTCCAAGTTCCGCCCAAATTTCGAGACATTACGTATTGAGAGGCAGAAGGCAGAAAGCGTGGGATTGATCCCGCGCTTTTTATTGTTACCAGAGCGAGTAAATTCAGATAGTTCTTTCTGTCGGATTCGTTCAAACTCACAACCGTCACATGATGGCCTTAAAAATAAAGTTTTTTATATTGATATGTTTATAAGCACACCAAGACACACCACGTAGCCCGAGCTGGGATCAGGTGGTGCTGTAGAGATTGCCGCTAGGTATTTATTTATTACCGACCCCACGTTGTTTCACCTGCGTATTTCACTTTGTTATATAATATACATTTTAAAAACCTCTTTTATTTTTTGACGATACACACAAACTAAATTAAATAAATTTACATTCTAACCCGAAGTTTCAATTAATTAATTAATATGTCACAATCTATTTCAGGGCTACTATATAACTATTAACTGTTTTATTAAAATATAATGGGTTCCGCCACTCAACACGCAATGCTGCCAGATTGCAGCCAAAAGTGGGTAGCGGAGTGTCTTAACACAAGGCTAGCACGCTTTACAGCGTGTTGTTGAAGTTGAACATAAATCTTATTTATATTCCTAAGCTTACCTGTCCATCATGTCACCTTCAGGTCGGTTAATTGCTGCGTCCTTAGAAGCGGAGTACACATAGACTCGTGAATCGCCCTTATACCACTTGATGCTATGCATTTCGCCACAGGACTTCCCGTCTATCCGACATTTGAGACGAGCGATGTTGCCGACTAGAGCTGATGCGTGATCTGTAAACAAGAAATTATTTGTTAGAAACATATTAGAAAAATTTAAGCGAGTGATCCTTCTATAAGTACAGTGTACGGAACCCAGCGTTAAGACACTCTGTTCCCCTGTGTATATTGTATATATTATATATAGAGCGCGGCTTTGATTTTCACCACTCAACATGCAATACCTTGAAAAATTGGACGGAGAGTGGAGAACAGAGTGCTTTAACCGTGGGTTCTCTACCCTGCTATATGCAGCGCGAAGCTGAAGGAAAAAATGTTTGCTGATGATATATTTTTTTAATTGTTCGCCAAAAAAAGTGGAATAATTAATTGATTGCAGACACGTCAAGACCACCTCCACCACCATGTATGGTCCAAAATATTAGAAGTGTTAGTCGATAGTGGGGTTGGCGAATCTATCTTTGACTATCTACAAATATGTCTGTAGATATGACAGTTGTGGTTTCTATTGTCACTGAGGGGAATGCATTATTTTCATTTCCTCGCTCTGATAGCAAAAAAAACTGCGGTGTTGAGTTCCATTACTAAAACGGAATATCTAGAAAATTGAGCTAAAATCGGGAACGGAGGAGCTTAACACAAGGTTTTTTCTGGCTACCCTACTACATGCGGGCGAGAAATGCGTAAAACTTTTGAGGCAGTCGGAGAGTTCAATCATTCCGTTCTCATTTTCTGAGTAGAAATAAACCTCTTAACTATAACGTCCGTTAATATCGTCTCCACTAAGCCACGACATATAAAATAAATCAATTAAGAGTAATGGGTATTTATTTAACATATAATGTGAAGATACTCGGAGCTTGAAAAAGTTTCAAAAGCTTTCTATTTTCCAGAACCAACAAGAGTATTCGCTAGAGTCGGAATTACGCTTTTTCTTGAAATAAAATCACTGCTAACCGCACAGGATGGTTTAAGTTATACGAGATAGTAGGGAAATATTTATTTTTACTTGTTTATATTAGTTTCAATTAGATTTTTATTTGGCTTTTTGTATATTACGAATAAATTAAAAACAAAAAATAAGCCTATTAGAATAAAAAAAAATTATTGCTTTTTAGACTCTTGAAATGGATTCGTTCCAGTTCCAAAACAGTGAGGCAAAAACGGCAAAGTAATTTGTGTTGAACGGGTGCGATCGGATCGCCACAATCAAATATTCCGTATATAGCAGGAAAATCAGAGACTTAACACTGAATTTTCAAGGTATTGAGTGTTTAGTAGCAGAACTCAACCCCACGCTTTGTCTTATTACCAGAACGACGAAATTGAACATATTTTTGATTATGAACTTTATAGTTTAAAAATAGAGGCCGTCGCATTTAGTCGCTATAGTTTTATAACTTGTAGCTGTTCATTGTGTGCCCCTGCAAGCGACACATGACGGCAATATTACGATTACCAAACTAATAGCGCAACCGCAGCCGTAACGGATGACAAAGGTAACTCCAATTTGCTTGTCAATGATTTAGGGCTTTATTACATTGACATACATACATACATAAAATTTACATATATGTATGTTTGTATATAAAAAACAGTTTCGTGATATTCTCACACAGCAGGGTAAGTAAAGGGAACCTAGTGTTAAAGCACTTCGTGTTAAATCACTAAAATGTGAAAAAATTAAAAAAATGTTAAATAACTAAACGG
>DWNA01002695.1:0-11227 GCA_018249835.1 Heliconius besckei
TTTTTATTTTTTTAGGGAGTTGATTGCTCCAGTATACCTATGTGTTAAATATAAACGTAATATGATTTTGTTTTTTTGTGCTGCCGAAAACGCGAGCTTGAAAAGATTAAACGAGCAAGCAAAAGCTACAACGAAACATACATTTTTAAAATTACTTATTTCCACGTTTGAATTATACATATTTGCACGTATATTATTTAGGTATATTTAAAACTAGCGACACGCTCCCGGCTTCGCCCGCTTGCACTACACATTAATTTATTTTCTTATCTGAATTACTTTCCTAATCTAATATGTAACATTATCATTTTAAATACAATATCCATACATTGATAGTCAAAGTTTCAGCCAATTCAATAAAACACTTATTTTGTAGAAATATTGTCGCGTGCAATTCTTTATATTGACATAACTTTATTTTTCAACAAATGACAAACAAACTAAATTAATATTGGAAAATATCGATAACATTCACTTCATCACATTAATTTTATATGAATAAAAAATATTAATTATCTTAATAATAAATACTGTTTTATGTTTAAATTACTAACATTTAATTTTTAAATTTCTATATAAGTATAGCAGAAAAAAATAATTTCCTCCATAATAATACCATACTTTACAATTTTATTTTATATTTATTTTTTTATTTCCAGTATAAAGAAAAAGTATCTGTAAATAGTATTTATATTATATTGCTAATAAGTATTCACCCTAATATTAATACTTTTTTCTTCATTAACAGTAACAATATTTTTCTGTCTTTCCAGGAAATGGGTCTACAATACATGGAAAAGGAAACTATTAGTTGCAACAGTGACTCTAACGACGCTTCCACTTCTGACTTTGGTAGAAAAGATAATATGCAAATAACGAATGAAACAGATGTCAATTACTTATCAGAAGATGTTAAGAACCAGAAGCAAAGTAGAAAAATTCCACGGCCTATCCCACAATTAATACCTTTAAACGCTTCAACGCCAAATCAAAGTAAAACCAGTGGTGAACCTCCATCTAAGAAACTTAAAGAGTCTGCACAGTCACCTGAAGTGAATAATGCTCAAAAAATTGATAATCTTCCTATAGATATCAGTCTTACTCCAGTTAGTAATAGCACTTCAAAAGACGCCTGTGTTCGTAAAAAGAACGAGTCCTTCTTTGATAGGCTCAAAGAACGATTACTAACAGAAACAGGAGAAGAAGGGTCACTAATTTGTAAAAATTGTGGTTTCGAGAGTAAATGCTTATCTGAACATTCAGTTCATGAAAAGAATTGTACATCGCTTGCAAATCGTCAATTAACAAATTCGTTACATTCCAGTTTAGGATCGACTCGGTGTCAAAATTGTCGACATAGGTGTAAATCAAGTGCCGATTTATATATACATATGCAATCTTGCAAGAAGAAAGATGTCATACAAGAAATGACGTCTGAAGTACACAACCAAGACAGCAGTGAGGCTGTCGCTATCAATTGTGAAAAAGAAGTAGAGCCGCATCCCATGGAAAACGTTGTTTTTGTATGGAATAACATAAGTCACGATCCAAATAAATTTGATACACCTCTAGACATTAGCATCAACGATGATTCCACACTACCAGAACAACATAGAAACTTTGATTCTGAAATAGTTGATGATAATGATGCCGAAAGCATGAATTTGTCTCCTAGTCAAGCGGTTGGTAAAAAAGTATTTAAATGCCCTTATTGCCTATTTTGGGCATCAACAGCTTCAAGATTCCACGTTCATATAGTTGGACACTTAAATAAAAAACCTTTTGAGTGTTCTTTATGTAAGTATAAATCAAATTGGCGATGGGATATAACAAAACATATTAAGTTAAAATCCGCTAGAGATCCTGAACATGCCGAAGCTAAGGTGATTATGACCGATGAGACCGGCCGCCGTAACTACAGCAAATATAACAAATTCCTAGCAATGCCCAATTTAAATGAAAACGGTGAGAATAAATTTCTTTATATAGATCAAAGCATATCTGCAGATACTGTGTTAGATGATGAGATATTCCATGATTTAAACGAAGGTGTGAATCAACCCTTTGAAATGCCTCTAAACTTGCAAACACAGAGCCTTGAAAATAAATTTGAATATGACGATAGAATATTTGATGCAAAAAAACCAAAAAGAACGCTGTGGAAGTGTAAGAAATGCAATTACAAGTAAGTACATATGAACAACCATTTCCGAGATTTTCTTTCAAAATTAATTTGAATTTTTTTAATACTTAAAATTTAACTTTTATATTCAACTTGTGTGTATGTATTTAAAAGATAAATTAATAGTTATAAACATTTTCTAAACAACAATTGTTTAACTTTACAGAGATTCATCCAAAGAGGCACTTTTGGAACATGTCCGTGAGCATTCTAAGCCAGATGATGGAGAGGAAATGAGGGTTCCAAATAATATTCACAAAAAGCCAGATAACATGCCAGATCCAGCCGATTTGGCGTATAGATGCGGGCACTGCAACCAGTTGTCCAACTGGAAACATGTTATACAGGTAAGCATACAAGTGCTGATGGTTGTAGTCATTGATTTAAACCACATTATAAACGTATCTATAATGTTTAACTCTTTCTAAAATGTTATTATCATAAAGGGTAAATACTCATTTAATGTATTAACATTTTACACATTAAGAGTTTTAACTGAAAATCATAATATTATTGTTTTTTAATTAAAAATATTACTGTTATACTTTTCAGAGACATTGTCGCCTGAAGCACGATGGAGTGATTAAGGTGATAACAACAGTTAAGCCAAAACCTGAATCTTCTTCTCTATCAGCAAATGAAATTAACAGTGACACTTGCACGAAATGTCCATTTAAAGCAACAGACAAAAACATGCTTTTGGCACACTTACAACAACATCAACCTTCACCACAGTCAATATTCAAGTGCTATTTCTGTCCCTTCTTTGTAAAGGATGAACACGAACTCATTCAGCATCTTATTTTGCACGGTATTACTGATCCCGAGGATTACATATCTAAGGCCATGGGGTGCAAATCTCCTTTACCGGAACAGACACATCAAACTCCATTAAATTCTTCATCAACGAAACGTCATCGATGCACCGAATGTCCGTATGAGACGAATAGCAAGTCTCAGTTTATGTATCACGAACAATTTCATCGTCTCCCGGCTGACACTCCATATAAATGTCAAGAATGCAATTACAGTGTATCGAAGAGGCATTTGCTTCACCAGCACATGCGTGTTCACGGAATATTTGCAAAGAAGAACGATATGGAAACTGACTTCGAAAGTACACCATGTAATTCTAATCAAATTGATTCGCAAAGTGATTTTTCCATAAACCTTGACGAAATTCCGTTTGTATGGGTATCGGCAAAAAATGAATTTCACAAAATGTATAAGTGTCGATATTGTTCATATGTAAATTCCCAAAAATGTAAAATTCCAAACCACGAAAAAATACACTGTGTAGTATTTGAAAATAGTGACATTACTATATATAAATGTCTTGAATGTAAATTTACTTGTGATAATAGGGGAAGATTAGCTGAACACTCCAAATCTCACGGAGAAATATACGGACGTATTTACTGTCCAGTAGAGTGTGATATTCCAGACGAGGAGCAGATAGCTAAGTTACGTAAAGTTATTGATCAAGATAAATTGAATGCTACGGACGAATTATTAAAAGACGAAGAAAATCAAAATGAAATTAAAGAAACCAAAACTTTATATTTCTGTCAAAAATGTCCGGCAAGGTTTTTTGCTGACAGTGAACTAAAAGTTCACGACAAGTTTCATGATTTAACATTCCAGAATAAATGTAAGAGCTGTGAATTTTCCGTACCTCAGGAGAATGAATTAATTCCGCACAACTCTGTACATACCGACGAATATAATACAAAAACAAAAATGCTTAAATTTGTACATAGAATACATGCTTTGTATAAAGATCCAAAATTACAATTTGTTCACTGTCCGTTGACTTCGGACGTGACTTGGGTCGTCGCTAATCCAGGTAAAAATTATGATTATAGCGATTTAATAAGGAGATCGGAAACAAAACACACACCTAAACAGTATTATTGCAAAGAATGCCCAGCTAAGTTTTTTAAAACTTCAGCTTTGAGCTATCATGTGGGGCTACATGGGAGTGATGGTGACCATAAATGTAAAAACTGTAGTTATGCTGTTAAAAACCTCGGAAATCTAGCCAAACACGAGCTCTTACATGAAAATGAACCTAAAGCTTCCAGCTGTGATTACGAATCGGGAGAAGATATGGATTATAAAAATATTCCCTTATCGGGCACTGATTTGTTTCAAAGGAAGACTGAAGCCCAGAAAAGAGTGTTAACGGACAAAGATAAACTCGTGAAACCTAATGATCACTTCCCCCCTGTCCTACAAGCTGATCCACAATTTGGTTATTTGATGCATGGAAATCCAGAATTTATATACCCTACATACCTCAAAAATGGTCGGCAAAAAGAAAAACGTTATAAATGTCACAAATGCCCATCTGCGTTTGAAAAGAGAGAACAATATAAAATACATTTATCTCTACATGGATCGAAACAAAGGTATAAATGTGAAATTTGCGACTACTCTGTTAAATATTATGCCAATTATGTACAGCATATGAGAAAACACCAAATGAACGATGAAGCGCAAGCCGAAAGGAAGAAAGATGTTAACGGTTTCACAGAAAACGAATCCGAAAACATTGTAAATAAAAGAGATGATAACGGAGATAATATTAAATTAGCAATCAAAACTATGCCTAAAAGACCGGTGCGGAGCGATTTTCAACAATTTTCTATAAGTGACCAACAAACTCTTAGGTTACTGCAGCGTCGTCGCTCAATGAATAAAAATGCTAAAGAGGGTAACATATCCGAACTTTCTCCTACCAAAGACCGGAAAATGCATACGTGCATTTTTTGTCCCTACACTAATCAACGTCAAGATGCCCTGAACAACCACTACCGGCGGCATGATGATTCATATGTATTAACCAGCGGTAATCATAAATGTTCGTACTGTGATCTAGTAGTTGTACAATCACATTTCCTTCGGGAACATTTAAAAACACATTTTAGTTATCAGAAAAATCTAAGCCCTGAATGTTTCGTGGCCAACGAAAATGTTACATTTACGATCACCAAGTTAGATGTGAGTGAACCAACTCAGGATTTCAAATTAGATATGTTAAACCAGAGTAAACTGTGCAATGGAAATAAAACATTTGTTAAAATTAAAACAGGTGAACTGTGTGTCGAATAATTATAATTAGAAATAAGTTTAGCAACAATAATGTATATAGGTAGTTTTATAAGCAAATTTTTTGAGTTTTTCTATTCTGAGAGCAAAAATGTATCTGTTGATATTCACCAAAGTATAACTTGCCATATTAGATTAAAAAGATCTGGCAAAACATTTTAATATCATAGGTATTACTTCATTATATTAATATATTATTTGGCCAGTAAATTAAATTTAAGTATTTTTTTTAAATATTAGGCTTACACTAAAGAATAATTGATTTGAAGAAATAAAATTTTCACAATAGACTCATTAAAAATATTTTATTTAACTTGCATTCTTTAATAAATAATGAGAGGGTAACTATATTGATTTTTAAAACACCAGAGGCATAAAAAATGAAAAAATTATATATTTTGTTTTCAGAAAAAAGTACAAAATTTTACCAAACTACATCCTCATAGTATGTACATAGCCATATATAATGTTTTTTAAATATATGTTATTTATGCTGCTTAAAATATCAAGTAAAAGAAATATTTTGGAACATGTATATTTTTCAATTCCATTTATAATGTAGAATAGTATAGAAGTACTGACTTAATAAAATGTTGAATTTATGATAGTTATCCTATTACAAAATTTAAACCTTAGATGTTTAGTGACTATACATATTCAGAAATATAGTCAGTTAGATGTTGCTATGTTAGTCTTGTGTATAGTTTAGTATTTTTTGCTTTTAGTTGTGCTACTAGCATGCTTTTTGCATGTGTAAATAACCATATATAAAGTGAATAAATATTCAGAAACATAGTCTTCAAAACAAGACAATAACTTGAAAAATTTTAACTTTTTGCAATATTATACATATACATATTCCAGTATATTTTTGCACATTATCTAAACAAAATTGTAAGTTTAGGTTATGCTGTTTTTATAGAAAAAGCCCTTTGAGGGTACATTCCTGTTGTAAATTGAGAAAATATAACAATGTGATATATATTTTGTAGTTTGATTTTTTTGCATTTCATTAAATAAAAAAAAATGGATAATCTGTAAGCAAGTTAATTTATTTATTAAGATTAAAACTAAGTTTTTCTTATCTACTTCACACAATTTCATTGCCAATAGCAATAAATCAATGCAATGAAATAGGAAAACATAATTCATATTAAAATTGAAGAATATTTATTTGATACACCAGTGTACCACATACCATTAAAGATACACCATTATTCTAAATTTAGTAAAAGCAGTCTTAACAGAACTTCCAGCGATTTCCACATTCATTGCAGAGAACGAAAGTAGTCATAGGTTCATCAGAGCTTCTTGTTTGAAGTTGGTTATATGTACAATTCTTCTTCTTGCATTTCCCACATTTGAGCATCTCCGTTTTAGTACCCTGAACAGTTGCAAGTTGAGCATCATCAATAGCTTCTTTAATAAATTTCTCCCGCAATTTTTTCATTTCATCACTTGCCATTTCTTCTGGAGTCATTTTGGCAAGACGTGATGCAGCAATCACTCCATTAAGGAAATTAGTCCGTAAAGTAGGATTTTTGATATCTTTTAAATTGGCCACTCTGGACCGAACCCTGTTTTTATATCTCATATCTGTATTTTTGAACTCTCCATAAATACATTCCTCTAATTCTTCAGCAAGTTCTTCAGGAGAAGCACAAGCATTTGGATTTTCACCATCTATCTTCAATGCCTGCGTTAATAATTCACGACATTTTAGTCTGACAGCATCGGTAGTGTTTGACTGAGGTGGGAATGATGCCGGCAATTTTTTATCTTTTTCTTTGTCATCTTTTTTTTCTTTATCTTTACTTGAATCCTTCTTAGATTTAGATGAATTACCCGAATCCTTAGAGGGTGTTGCCGGTGTAGATAAAAACTTTTTCCAGTTTTTAATAAGAGTTTTGCAAAGAGAAATTACTTCCTCATCCTTACTAGATTTTCGTAGTGCATTAACAGTCATACCTATTCTGGTTTTAGTCAATACATCCAAATTAATGGCCATAGTTTGTAGAACCTTCAAAAGTTCCAATGCTTCTTCTTGACCCTAAAATGAAAGAACAGAAAAACTTCTTAAATCAAAACTTATAATTGCGGCATTCGAATAACCATGTTGTTATCGAGTTTTTATCTAATATGGCTAAATATAATGATATATCTCGTTTCAATACAGTTATTATAAGTTATAATATTCTAAATAAACAGAAATAAAACAAACGACAATGCTTTTATTTATACAGCGTTTGTATCCGGACAACTTATTGTAGTTTTATTATATCTATCACCACACCTACCGTGCCATCATCTGATGTCATCTTTGTCAGTTTCTTTTGTATTTTCATTACATCCTCTTCGACACTCATTTTTATTTTTAAATTGATCAAATTTAATTCCCGCCTAATTTAACAAACAATATATGAAAAATATTGGTAAATCGACCACCATACTATACAAGCATAGACTAGAAAAAACTGACATTACGTCAAACTGTCACTAAAATAAAAATAATGCAATTAGTAAAATATACGGTAACTTTAGATTATTATATATATAAATACCGTTTTTTTAAAGTTTCAAATATAATAATTTTGATTATATTTTTTTTATTAATAATAATAATTATATATAAATATTTGGACTTCGCCCATGAGATTACTACCATATGGGATGTCGATGCGACAATCATTGTGCCGATAGTGGGTTAATGGTTTAATAACGAAAAGCCCCGACCTCAACATCATAAGAGATTTTTGCTTAGCTGTTGAATCAAGAACCGGATGCAGAAGGCAATTCTATTTAAGACGGCGCCTATTGTAAAGAGGTTCCTCTCGGTGGCATTGAAATATGACGAGATATTTTTTAAAATATTATTGGCGATTGAATTAGTTAATTATTTAAACTATTTGCGTAGTACGAAGTCATGTTACTGTGCATACTTGTAAACAGTATATTTATATAATATATACCTTAAAAAAATTGTGATAAACGTGTGCTAGCGAGAGTAATGTGATGGCGCTCCTTTTTAAAGTTATCGTAAAGTTAATATGGCGTCATTTGAATTTATTGCATTCTCAACGAAGACTTTTTCATATTTCATTTACTTTTATCCTCCATATATACAACGCACCGACACCTAATCTCTTTAGGTGGTGTTTACTTATTTATTTATGTTGTTTTCTATTATTGTATTAAGATTTATTACATCAAACACTATTTACATTAAACACTAGTATTGCCATATTTTATTTCGAAGAAAGGCGGTATTTTTAAAAATTTCAAGGAATTTATTCTCTGGTATAAATAGTACAATTTATATCAAGATAGGACAGATAGTTGTTCTTGGGTGCAATGCAATGAGGGTGTTAAGACGCTCCACTCCCCACTTTCCGCTCAATTCTGAAGGCATTGCGGGTTGAGTGGCATAACTCAAAGACGAGCTTTGTCTCGACAACAGAGCTAAGAAATGAATATATTAAATATTTTATTTCTTCGTTCTTTCGTATAAACTTTATTTTCAGTTCGTATACTTAGCAGTACAGTACTCACATAATTTATTAACAATATCAATATATTTCTTATTCCATTTAGGGAAGAAAATATAAGAATTCATTTTTTATGTTTTCTAAAACGTCGTCTGATCAAGCTACGTCAAAATTCTTATACGTTTGTTACAACTTATTTTTCTAATTAGCATTTCTATAGGGACTGGGGAGACTCCTGCTACGTTTCATAGCCTTTCACAAGTCACAACTGAATTATTTTCGAATTATGAATTTTATCTTTACATTACCCGTATCTACGTTGAAAATAAAATAAAAATTAAGCCCAGTGAGATATATAACAGTTTTCCTCTTCGGGGAAAAACCAGCAATTTAAGAATAATAAATTTATGTTCAACAACTTCTAGTAAACGTCGACAATTTAGTCTTGTTGAATGGTGACATGGTATTTTTCCTTGAGGAAGGATTAAAGAAAAAACAAATTAATCCATAAAAATAATTAACATTTATGCAAATTAAGTCGCCCGGACTCGAATTTAAGGTGTTATTAATAACCTAATATTTGAAATGATCTTATTTTAAATCAAAAATTACTACCTACTTTTACGCTTATATCAGTATATAATTTATTACCAATTGGTTGCCATATATCGGAAGGAAGGTATAATGGGCAGGTTAAGTTAAATAAGCAATAAACAAATATATTTATTAATTAAAAATCATCACAATCCTTTGGTTACTTAATGACTTTTTTTTTATTGAAAATCAAAGAACCAAAAAATAGATTTACAGTAAATCTTAAATCTAAGTTATAGTTACAATTTTAGATAGTTTTAGACCCAACACCAGTGTTCATAGTAATAATGTATACCTATATCAAAATCATAACGTAGATTGCCCAAAATTGATTTTAAAAAATTAATTAATTAAGGAGTAGTATTCATAACATAAGGTTAATGTATTTGTTTACAAATATTACAAATTAAGGGAGAAGAGGACCAGAGACGAAGAAATTTAACATAAGTAAAGGTCAGATGCCGTTCTACCATTGCTGATTTCCTACCTGTAAAATTTGGCATGATTTGATTTAAAAATCTTTGATTCAAAATGAATAGGTATTTTATAAAAAAAAATCTTTACAAATTTATACTTGTATGTAGTTTCATACAAAATGAGTGAATATGCTTTTACATGATAACAAGGTCTCTTAGGCAGATTATGACAAAACCTGAGTAGGTTTATAGTAAGTAACTACTATATGCTTAGAAAAAAATATTTTTAACATTTAAATTTTTAAATATATACGTAAAGGTTCAGGTACAGTTCAGTTCAGTTCAGGTCAGTGATATCAAAAGGTCTTGTAGATGACAATGCACCTATAACCTATTACATATCACTCGCGTCAATTACACATTTTATGCGTGTTTAGCAATGGAAATAACCTAGTCAGTATATATGACTACCAGGTTATTCCCTTTTGCCATTATCAGGACAGTCAGCTTGGAAAACAATGCTTATACATCTTATGTAGGTACATACGTAGTAGGCACATTTGCTGCAATAAAGCCTAATGTAAATATTAAAGGGAAAAATAAAATATGTCGCTATTGTTCTCTGAACAATAAGCTTAATAAAAACCTATTCTATGATGATTGGTTGGTCAAATTTACTTTAAATATACGTAGAAATTAATATTAACTAAAATATGAGCAAATATGAGCCGTCATATGTAATGCAGGATAGCTGCCAGCAAATGTAATAAATTGTACCATTGACTTTGAAAAGAGCAACTGTTGAGTTTCTTGCCGGCTCTTCTCAGCAGAACTGCCTTCCGAACCGGTGGTAGCTTTTTGTTCATATCTTCATTCGACGATTCAAAAGTGCTTATAATAAGTTTATTTGAATAAAGAATATTTTGAATTTGAATTTGAATCATGCCAGTAATAGCAGGGTAATCTAGTTTTAAGACCCTCCGTTCTCCACTTTCCGCAGAATTTACGAGACATTGCGTTTTGAGTAGCGAAACTCAACGCTTTTGTCTTGTTACCAGAGCGAAGGAATGAAAATAAATATTAATAAATAATAATTCATTCCCCTGGGGCTGAATTGTGGGCTTATAAATTCTAATTTGCCATTTAACTTTTTATTTGGAAACACAAAAGGAATTTTCTAAAACTCCTTCGGAATCAATAATATATCTATTTTACGTTTTACAGTTGACACTACGCAAGACTTAAAATTAAGCACTATACCGAGATTCTTAAAGTTCACGCAGAAGAAGTAACGGGTGACAGAGCGACGACTCACTTTTCTAACAACGGAAGTACCCGCAAGAGAAGATAGATCCCCATCTATCTTTTCTTGTGGGTAGACCGAGCTAAAATATTTTTAAAAAAGTACAAATTATTATTAAAAAGCTGCTGCTCATACT
>DWNA01002696.1:0-11217 GCA_018249835.1 Heliconius besckei
AGATGTCTATATATAAAAATTTAAAAAAAAATCAAATTATAACCATCTAATTAGTAAAGCTCTTATATAACCACAGTGTCCATGTTAACCATATCAGAAAGACGGGTTTCTTAATAAAGACGTCGAAGGAGCCGCCCGTTACCACCTTGTTTGGCTCAAACTGATATGGCATGCCAATGGCACAGTCTATTATGTACTTGAGAAACCACCAATGACTTCATTTGCCTGCAACTGAATCGCCTTCACTTAAGTAGGTGAAAAGGATGTAGATAATCCTCAGATTTACTGCATTTAAATAATTGTAAATTATTTAAATGTAAAATATATTATAAGGTTTCACAAAAATCTTATTGAATTCATAAGGTAATAAATATTTGTTAAAATTATATTAATTTGATCTTTCACGAATTTTTACATTTAATCTCAATGGAATAAACATTATGAAATTAAAACAATTTTTTCGTGCAATTGTATGAAAATTTTAGTGACATTTAAATGAATTAAATTAAAATAAACTTAAATAATGACCTCATTTCGGAGCCAGGCGAGGGCGAAACGTTGCAATATTTGAATTAACATAACATCAACCACGTGCGATCCATTGATGGCGGCCCATAGTGGGGGTCCATTCACGTTGCGCACGCGCACCGTCCGCGGCGACCTCGGCCGACCGCATAAGCCACCGCAACCGCATGTTTCAGATTACTTGTGTGACGTCTCATAATCATAAATTACACAATCTTCTCATATAAATGTCGTTGAACTTCGAAATATTATAATGAATTGTTATATTTAAAGTAGTTTCTAAATATATATTAGATAATTTATAAAGTATAGTGTAGTAGTATAGTGAAATATATGACAAGAACAGAACTAAATTAAACAGAGAGAGAATTAGGCAATAAAGTAAACAGGTCTACTACCAATGAATTAGGCAAGTGCTAATATTTGCGGACACCTACTGCCTACATCCGTCGACCTGTCGCATGCCGTTCATGCTTCGACTTCACAAGTCAATATGCTCCCACGGACAGGTAAACAAAATCATAAAAAACTTCGCCAAACCAAGAATATCTCGTTCGATTCATATTCCATCAACGTTTACGAGTTAGGATGTACATTACGCCATCAATCATGTTATTTTTAAAGTCGAATAAAAAAAAACTTCATCTCGGCCATATAAATGTAAAATAAATGATTTCTTTACCGTCATGTTTATATATTTTGTAGGAATATAATAAGGAAGTAAATATACAATAATATTAAAATATAGACATTATTATAATATTTATAATGGTAGAGGAGAACGGTTCCGCTTTATGCATCAGTCAGAGAATGCAATTATCCACATTAACATAAGCCATCGTCTCTAATGGATTACGTGCAGAATAAAGGTCAAGGATTTCCTAGTGTCGAGTTGAAAGTACGGAAATAATTTACTTAGTAATTCATATTCTAGGAATATTAAACAATTATTATAATTGTCTAGATAATATATTATATTGGTAGTTAGTATATTTCCCTAATTTTCGCAACGATAGCGTGCATTACTGTTTTAATTCACCCCTTTCGCTCTTTTTCCTCTTTCCGTACTTACACAAATATTAAAATAACCGTTTATAACTAAAATTGTTTATAAAATTCCAAACTGGATTAGCATTTTCGTAACCACACAACTATCATACATCGGTAGGAAGTCATATTATATTCCTTTACATATTTTCTATATCAGGATGCATTTTTGCATGCAGACACCCTTCCAGAGATTAATTGTAATTTGACAATAAACACGTGTAAGCAATATAGAAAATTGCCAGAGAAAATATGCTCTCTACATTAATATAGATAAAAACATTGACCAGACGAGTCTACGTCCTAAATCATATGAATGTTGTATATGGGACACTATACTACCTAGTGACATATAACTGCAAACATACTACTGATCGTCAGTTCTAATTCTAGGAAATAAACATAATATATTTATATTTTAATTTTACTTAAAATATTCGTGTATGAGTCATTTACGTTACCGATTTCTCTTCAACAAGATATGAGAAAAAAAACAGACGAGAACCAAAAACACAAAAACAATAGTTATTTCGCTATCCATCTTAAAACATTTAAAGTTATTACTATAAAACACACGCCAATCCCACATTACATTCCCACAGCGTACTGCCATCGATGTGCTAATACTGGTATACAACCAGAATGTGAATACCACCAGCGGCATGCAAAAGCGCAACTCTGATCAGACAAGAGCCGGGACGAACGACCTCCACCGCCGCCCGCTGAATACAAAACATGTTAAACGGTTGATCGACTTATGTGACCGAATATAATTTACCCCGTTCCGAGAAAATATACGATAAGAGCGGAAAATATGAATGAAACAAACGATTTTACATGTATCAGGGAATCGGTTTCCTTAAATATATTAACGTATTTTTCCCTTTATCTTTTTTTTCTTGAGAATCACGCTGTATCCCACATATAAAGGAAGGAACCCAGTGTTAAGACACTCCGTTCCCCACTTTCTGCAGAGTTTTCTCTTTAGAGAAGGAACCTTTGCGTTACCGTCACACGTTTAGATAAAGACGCAGCATATTCGTTCATTAGTTTTATCATTGATCATAGAGCGATGAAAACTTGTAAAACAAACTTTGATATCACCACCGCCCATGTTATTGTAATGACACGATAAATTGACAAGTTTAGTGCAATGGTTAAACAGCACGCAAATTTAATCAATATTTTATAAAATTTCAAAAAGACCTTATGAAATTTCAAACCACAAGACTCAAATGATGTTCCTTAAGTTACCCACGCAAAGTACGCTTCGGTAGCCGGTAGTTCGGTAGTAACAAAAGAAAGCATTTCATGGTAACGAGTGACGAAAGAAAGTTTTCTTCTAAATAAGAGCCGCTGAAATGAGAATGAGATTAATTCACAAAACGTTTATGAAACTGTTTAGATGTTAACAACAATAGATGTTAACAGTTCAACTATAGTAACTATAAAATATGCTAAGCATCAAAGTTCAAAAGAGCCTGACAGTTTGAACAGTCGATAAGTTTAACTATAATAACAATGGGTTCGATCACTATTATGTAGAAAGTGTATATTTTATAAAAATTTTGAACAAGTGCATGAGAATATACTTCTGTATAATATTTAAAAAAAATACTTATTTTTTTTCTGTCTAAATAGATTAAAAAAGATTTAGTTCAACGTGCAATTTCTCTAATTTAAGTTATGTTCTGAAATAATTGTCGTAATTGCAATTGCTCTTTTAATATTAATTGTTTACAGAAATCAATTAAGGCAAGTTTAAAACTTTCAAAAGTCCTTAATCGAATCAATGGAGTCCAAAATACCACTTGGTGATGACAAATCAAATTCTCGCACGCACTTCCTGTACCACATTGAAACAGAATATTGACAGTTTATTAATTGTACTGGTCGTCAACTTGAGCCAAATATTATTATATTTTTTTTTTGTTTCACGCTAAATTCATGGCAGGCAGGGTAGGCAGAAGGAACCAAGTGTTAATTCACAGTTCCTGGCGCATCCCCTTTTGTTGACATTGTGAGGGAGAAGGAAGGAGAAGGAAGGAAGGAGGAAAATAAATATTCCTCTGAGTAGGAATCAAACCCACACGCTATGCCTGCGCTATGTAGGCCTCAAGCTCGAGTGTAAGTTTGTTCACACTGATCAGATAACAATAGACGAAATTTGAGTTGACAATTTTTATTATTATTTATTTTCGTTCGTTCCTCAGAAAAACAAAACCGTTGAACACGTTCCACAATAGATGTCAAAGGTTATCTCTAAGGATCTAAGGCACGTAAATATTGCGTTAAATTAGTGTGTGTTTTTAATAATTTTATCATGTTATAGGACAATGAATAAGAAAATTCTTATTTCACACGTCTTAAATATTCTATCTTAGATTCTAGGTGGTTAGGTACTGTTATTTCGTAATTGTTCTAAACTTTATAATGTGAGAAAAGATGGAAACATGTCACGAAACAATGGTGGTAAAGAAGTAGATTGCGGCGTGACCTCTCATATTTCCCATCATTCTGTTGGTAGTTGGAACAATGACCTTTCGTAATGAAACTGCTTCATTTTTTTTAATTAATGAAAAA
The DNA here is from genome assembly GCA_018249835.1 of Heliconius besckei. NCBI lineage: Eukaryota > Metazoa > Arthropoda > Insecta > Lepidoptera > Nymphalidae > Heliconius > Heliconius besckei. The sequence goes on from DWNA01002696.1 coordinate 4,156, forward strand.
TATTTGTGAATTCATTACAATAAAATATTGTTAGTTCGAAGAATTAACAACGGCACGTCAACGTGACACCTTAATAGATTCTTAGTTTAAAAATCAAATAAGGTACTTTTAATTGTAACCTATCGATAAAATGCGATTAGATCTTTGCACATTCATAGATAAGCCTACAAGCTAAATGTTTAACATTCATTTGATCGTATCTCTTGAGAAGGAATATAAATCAGATGGTTTTTATATATGTGGTGTGCTGTTTTTATTGGACAATGACAGAAAGTGACATATAAATTATGGTGTGGATATCAAATGCATATACATTATTGTAAACTTTAAAACTTTTATTTTATTTTGTTATTTTCACAAAAAAAATAAATAAAAAATTAAATAAAATAAAATTATAGTCAGTTTCTTTATCATAAACAATTAAAAAGACATTATAATAAATTTATGTATCTCCTTTACCACAATATTAAACAGCTGATTGAGCTTATTATTTCAAATTCGAATTATGCTATAAGATATCAGCTTAATCTCCACACATCTTCCTCAATTATTAGTGAGGGTATTTAAAAATTAATTGTTGAGGTAATAATATTAATCAAATCTAACTACCCTCATTGTTAAAAATTTTCCTGTATCTATTTAAACGTTACAACAATAGGAAAAACTCGTCTCACACCTCACAAGCAAGCATAGATAAGGAGCACAAATCAGTTTAACAGTTTCATATTCCAAGCGGCTCGGGTAACGGAATGAGCTGCAGCAGTAAGTGGAGCGTTGCATTCTCACATGATAAGTACCGCTGCGTTGTCTACGCGGGGAACTGATTTATCTTTTTGCAATTCACTTCCGTCGCCCATACACTGTGGATCGTGTGAAAAACAAGTGTCGTTATCAGTGGTTGCGCTAATTGGAGATGGTTACCAACATTCTTTCATTTTAGCGCCTTACAGTCCTGATTTGGAATATTTTTAGGTTCTCTATGAGAATTTGATGAAAAACTATGTTTACGAATAGAACTTGCAATTGAATCATCTTATATCGAAGTAGAGCTACGCTCCGATGTAGAGTTCACCAAATATTACTTTAACTACTATATTTTAGTAATGTTTACTATATTTTTTATTTATTGCATAAACATTGAGTCCAGACACAACGTAAAATAATGATAGTCAAGGTCATACTATTATATAAACTCTATAAGATATAACGACATACATTGTAATTTGGCATTTTTTACCAGTAGGTACTTTATCATAATAACAAAATGAAGGTAATAAAATCACCGGAAACATTTATATAAATCGGAAATTAAATGAATAACAGGTGAAAAGCTCGTGTTTGTTTGTAATAACAATCAATGATTTTAAAATAAAGAAAGCGTCTACTGTATTTCGTACACAACCGGATGTTGAGGACGTTTTATTTGAAAAATCCGAGTGCAATTTGGTGCTGCAACACAAAGAGTAGGTGAGCACGCAACGCTCGCAAAGCTGTCACGCTTGACCCTTCGTGAAGCGGTCGCAAGGACTCAGGTTACCGGCGTGAGCTTCTCCAATGTCTTGGAGGAAGCAAGTCATATGGCTAATACGTGTAAGTGCCAAAACTAAATTTCTTATCTTATTACATACTAGCGACCCGCGCGCGGCTTCGCCCGAACTACATAATTATTCATTTAAAAAACAGGTTCCCTCTGCCTACTCTGCGAAAGTGTGGAATACAGCGCAGCACAAAAAAATATATTAATTAAGACAAGATAATATTTCAATCGGAACCAGTAGTTCCTGAAATTAGTGCGTTCAGCCCAACAAACTATCCAGCTTTACAATATTAGTATACAATAGAATAAAGAAACGCTTACCATAAATATATGCTATAGCTTTTGTTACAAAAAAATTAAAATACAAAATCAAAAGTAATATAAAACATAATATAGTGAGGGTGAACGCACTGAAAGTTATGTCGGATATTATAGGTTGTTATAATGTCTTTATCGCTTCAAAGACATGAAAATAAAACAAGCTATAAAAGTCATGAACACCACTAACGTTTAGCCACAGATTAATTATGTCGCGACAAACTAATTCGTTTATAGTTTATAATTCAAGTAATTACATAAATTAATTGTAAATAACTATGAAATATGCAGAAACCGCTGGTTTATATTAACATATTGATGATGCAGTAAAAATGTATGATTTGTGACATCTACACTTGTATACCTTATGTAAAATTTGTTAATTTTGTTTTAATGTCAATAAATATGAAATTATTAATTTAATTATGAACAAACTTACCTTGTAATATATAATAGATATATAATATAATAATATTATTGGATAGTTAGTTTTTCATAGTGACATATTTTAGATTAGATTTTAGAGTTTTAACACTAACTTCTCAAGTTCCCTCTTCTCATTTCATACCATGAAATGTCAAGAACTACCCTATTTTAAATCATAATGTTAAGGAAATAGTAAATAAGGAATTGGAACTTTTGTATAGGTATAATATAATACACTACTAATATTTTTTTCCATTTTCATTTCTTTCTATTATCCTCTACATAAGTAAAGGCATAGAATACCATATAATTTCCGTTTTTATTTGCAATATTAACTTAAATTAGACTGATAAGTGTGTTAATAAAAAAAACTAAAATTTCACAATATACTATCTATAATTTTTAGTAAAAAACATGAAAATAAAAAGTATTTTATAAATTAACATATTAAAAACTTATTTTAGCAGATATGCAGGCGTGTTATCGCTCGAGGCGAGCGCTATGCGGGCACAATTAATCAATCACTGACAAAACTTTTGAAACATACGAGAAATAGTATGGAATTGGAAATTAACTTTAAAATTATCTTTATTTATTTTTTGGAGAAAAAAAACTATAGATTTTAATATCTTTTTGCTGATTTTACCGTGTTAGGTATAACATGTTAATAATATATTTAGCAACTCTTTAAGCATCACTAACATAATTGATGGAATCATCATGAATACGATACAGAAGCTAAAACAATATCTTATCAATCACTAAAGTAACGTGCTTTTAATATAAGAAAACAAATACACAACTGTATGAGAATAGAGACAAAGAGAAGGGAAGATAAAGGGAAATTCGTATAGTACTCTACACTCATTATGGTAATTTATTCACTCGCAAATACATACTAACGTTTTTACAAAGTTACTAGTGAGCCAAAGGGGAACTTTACAAATATTAATTTATAGCTTTTAAAGAAGATAGCAAGTTACAATATCGTCTTTATATCTAGAACAATAACAGCTACAAGTCTACGTGCGACCGTGAGTACCAACGTGATTCAATTTCAAGGCCATTGCCTTAGCGTACTCCATGGAGGCTTTCATTAACATACCCTGCGACCGGAAGACGAGCACCGGTACGTCCATATCGACACGCGTCTCGATTGAACGTTTGTAGATCGGCCTTGTCTGGACCATCCATGGATTGAATGGCCACCATAACGAGGCACAATAGTAAATTACTATTCAATATCTATCGGGACATCTCAGTTATGTTCTTAATATTTCAACAGAAGCACCGTTCTAAATATTAATTTGATTTGTCTTGTTTATTCCGACGATTGTATAGGTGACTTGTTTATCGTCTGCACATTTTTTTATTTTTAATTTCTTTAAAGTAAAAGTAATAAACGTAATGTGTAAAAAAGTAATAGTATACGTTTATTTAACTTTTTATTTTTTTAAATTTATATTTAGTAATTCATTAAGAATCACTGCCGAAAAATTTAAAATTTGGAACACACATTTCGCGAGTCTCGAACACTGATCTAGCCCAGACATCTAGGCGCACAGTTTGTAACGTCGTCACATCCGGCCCGATGACCGGTTGCGCAAGAATATGGGCATTGTATGCAAAGTGTCCATGTTCCGCCGAACTGACTCAGCCGAACTAACGGTAAGTAGTTGGACAAATATGCTAGCAGGAACTGCTCAGAAAGCACGAAATAATTTAAACGTTTCCTGGATAAACCTGATGGATGCAAGTTTAAAATCCCTTCCACTAAATTTCCATGTTATGTTATTGTCAAAATAGTTCTGCTTTTAGCCGATTAGTTAGCTATGTCCGGATGCAAACGACATAATGCGATTAAGCGGACGTGGATCAAATAGTATGGTGAAAGGAAAGAATCGACTAACAAACCTTGTTTATATAAGAACCTGCAAACACGGTAGCCCTTTGAAATGCGTATATGCCGCAACTTAATGCCCAAAGGACCGGAAGAATACTTAGCCATTCATTTCTCTTTTTTAACAAAGAAATTTCAAAAATGTAGTAAATTGGTTTATACAGACTAAGATTGTTTGTTATTTATAGAATATTCTATAGATATAGATGAGCATTTTTGTATTTTATTTTTGATTGGTACTCACTTTTAAATTTATTAATTACATAGTGTTGTTTATCAAAATTAATATTTTAAATATTAACAATTTAAAACATCTACATCTGATGTAAGCTCCAGGAGCCGCCTCGTGTGAAATAAATCCTGACCGGCACCGGACATCCGTCTTTGTCGATATTCCCGTACTACATCAAAGGGATCTACAGAATTTAAACAATTTTCAACCTTAATCCCCATTAAAAGATCTATGTTAGTATTGAAATGTTGCCAATCATCGAATTGCTCTAACACATCTTGCAACTAAAGTATTACTATTTATATTCCAATAAGCCTGGGAAGTTGACAATTGCAGTTAAGCGCATAAATATTTATGTTAATATTATAACAGAGGTGTTTTTGTATGCCTTTAATAACTTTAAAAGTAAACGAAAAGTAGAGAGTGATAGCATTCAAAAACAAAATTTTCACAATAGTGTACTTTATCCCCATTAAATACGGTATGGTAATAGGTATAGGTATTTCAATTACATTATAAATCTTACCAGTAAAACTATGTGTTAATTTTCAAACTCAATAATTTGATTTACCTGTAACATAAAAGTACATAATGTCAAAAATATACAATAACTAAATTGGTTACGTGGAACATTTTAGAGTGGACACTAACATGGCCCGTAGGCATCGCCCACGTCCACCCAGTTTCCGCTAAGGCTTGTGAAGAGAACCTCTTCCCATGAAACTCATGATACAAGCCGGCTTCATATATCCGGTTCTTAAAAGCGCTAGCTACACTCGTATATACAATTGGATTTATAATCCGACATGATGCAGTCGATTAGGTATAAGAAGCATTGACCTTGGCCAAGGTCTCGTAGAACGGAAGTCGCCGGTCGTAAAATAAAACCGATTCTCAGACGCAAAGACTAACAGACAGACAACCATAAATATGGCGAGACGTTCACACGATTGACGGCCGATAGAGTCCACCGTCAGAACGTCGGCATCCGGCATTCAAGGTGACACGGCCCATCCTTGCAGATCCAGCCCACAAAGGCAAAATTATCAGTTAGACAATAGGCAAACGCTTAAAGGAACCTATTTACCAGTTAGAACTTAAATTGTAAGATTTCTTTACAATGTAAAATTAGACTTTGTACAATTTATATTTCTTTCATGACTATACATAAATAGTGTCTGGCATTAAAACCTCTCTTACACAACATTTTGCAGCATTTTATAGCTGAAAACAATCGAAAGTCGATCGTTAAATCAAGTTGTTTGCGCAGTACTGACAATATGAAACGATAACCCTAAAATAGAACCACAGTTAAACACCCGGGGGGTATCCGTTGCTTATAATAAATATCTCCTATCCAATCCGTAGATTATAATAAATATCTCTTTAGAAATACCGTGACAGTGAATCGAATTACTGTCGGCAAAATAGATTGTCGTTAAATAATAATCAAATTAGAGCACACCACCAGCACCAGCTACCAGCGCCCTCGCAGTTCGTCGACCGGTCGCCCACCGCTCACTTCACTTATTGATCTCAGTCCATCGATCCTTCTTGACATAACTATTTCGTGGGTGTAACAGAGGACAATACGTAACGAGAGCATCTACGGAATTTCGTCGTTGAAGTGTGCACCTATTAAGGCCTACGCCTGTCCAATATATCGTACATTTACAGCCACTTCTAACTAGGTTTTTCTTTGCGTAGGGTAAAATGAGTCTGTAGGTTGACGATTTGTAACATAGGTGGGTGAGGACGTCGCCATCATGATTATTTTCTACTTCTTAATAGCGTATGTTTTACAGAGTAAATAAGTACCAAAAGTTATATTATAAAACTTTCCTTCATCATCGGATCCTATCTATAATTGAATTAGTATTAAAATGATACAAATAAATTTACGGGATTAATAATAAATTACATTTGAATAATTTCACAAATATCTGAAAGCAATAAGGCATTAACTATATCAAAGCAATATCACTTTCACAAGATTATGACTAAACGGGAAGTGAATACAACACTGGTGTATGCGGAAGGTTTACGTAAACTGTATATTACAATATACATAGACGACATATTTTAAATTGTAAATTTAGTAATTTTAGCAAAAAATAGTTATTATGCTGAAAAGTTGTTTGGTCGAACACATCAATCTTAGGAAGCTATGTTCTTCCTTTTTTAAAAGCTTTTTTTATCATTATCAAACACAAAAATAAAAAAATGTTTTAGTGTTTAATAGTCTATTACTCAAAGAAGGTTATATTTCATCAGGTTAACTTTGATGTAACCCATTCTGCCTGCGGTTGGAGATACCTCGGTTGGTTAGAATGTATCACATGCCACACATAACTCCCAGTTATTGCCATTTGATTACGAAGGCGAAGCCGCAGGTAAAAGATTGTAATATAGACGATACCGAACATATCACTCAATTGTAATTTAATTAAATACTTACAAAGTACACAACACTCATGTTTGTCCGAACGCATAATTGCCGAATACTGATATTAGAATATAAGTATTTTTTAAGATTTCCCATGCAAATATGTTTGATTATTTAACACGACATACTTGCAAGACTATTGACCATATTATAAGAAAAAAAAAACATTTTTATCATGCCAAAACATTTAAATTAACATTTCT
>DWNA01002697.1:0-11215 GCA_018249835.1 Heliconius besckei
TTCTTTTCAAGTGTAAAATATGTTTACGATGTACGCATTACGATATAATCCAATAAGAATCTACATACAAAATACAATCGATACCTAGTAGTTATATTTTTTTATAATTTGTTTAGATAACACTTTATTAGTGAAAAGTAACATAGGTACTTACATACATACTTACGTACATATGTACGAGAATGTTACTTTTAATAATTTTATAATATAGATAAGTATCTATATTATAACTGCAGTACGCATTTAAGAGCCCACAACTCCACGTGTGCATTAATAATAAACATTTCAATACTCCTTAAGAATCAATAATTGTCAAAAACAAGTTTATAATTTTCTGAATATAGTACAAATGTAAGTATATTTATATTTTATGCGCCAAAGACGTTACTTCCCATTTGTTGTTTTTAATATTAGTATTTTTTGTAATTGTTTTAATATTTTTAAATATCTACACTTACGTTCTTTTATTATACAAGAGAATAAATGTTACTCATGTATTTTTAAATATAAATTGTACATTGGCATCACATTTTTTTTCTAGCAACATTATTTTTATTACAAAATTACTATTTTGTTCTCAAAGCATATAATGAAATAAAATGTAATATAATATTTATAAATATATTCCAATATTATTCCACATTTTCATCTCAATATAAAGATGATACAAACAAACCAAGCAATAGACAAAACCATAAACTAAAGGTGAATGGAATGTCAGAGGCGGGGCAAAGGCAAATCAAATCACGAATGCGGAATGAAAACGACTGACAATGAGTAATGAATGAGGAATTGAAGAATGACGGATTGTGATTGTATACATTCAAGATACCAATCACAATTCGTGACGGACGATACGCTCGACACCTCATCTTCGAAATTTATAGTGCAAATAACATTAGAAACTTCAAATAATACAGTGGTAATTGTTACATCTTATTAGACGAGATGTGGGACCCAACTCATGTCCAAGTCACAGTGCAACGAGCGAAAGGCTTACTTATTAAAGGCAAAAACGGTACAAATAACTGTTTTGTTACAATCTCTCTGGCCAAAGAAAAATTTCAAACTTCTGTAAAACATAAAGCTACGGAGAATGTCGAATGGTATGAAGAATGCGAATTACGAATACCGAGTCAAGGAAATACTGCTGAAATTGCTTTAAAAATTTACGACGAAGATTTTGTTAAGGATCACTTATTAGGTCAGGTATCGATTCCGTTAAAAGACCTCGATGTTTACGAACGACCAAGAAACCGATGGTATACGTTGCAAGGAAAAGCAGGGAAAGAAAATGACAAAAATAGGGGTGAATTGGAAGTAAAAATTGCTTTTACAGTTAAAGAAGGAAGTTTAACAGACCTCAGCAAGAAAGAGAAGCACAAGTCATCTCTATCAAGTATTGCTCAAAACGTGGGAGGCAGCCTTATGAGTATAGGTAGCATTGAAAAGAGGAAGGGAATAAAGAAATTAGCAAAAAACTTGGGATCTAAAATGAACCTAACAAGAAAAGACAAAAAGAGTGAATCATTATCATTAGGTGGTAGTGTTGGTAATCTCCGTACTTCTGTATTATCTACTCCAGATACATCTACTCCCAAGAGATCATCAGGTGAAGCAGACCCAGGTGTTATAAGTGAAGATGAAGATGAATTTGCTTTTGATGATTTGTCACATAAAAGTTCTGGAAGTTCTCTCAATGTACAAAATTCATTTGCACCCAGAGGTGTTAAATATACACCGTCTCCAGTTAATGCATCACTAGAAAATTTAGGTGGTGGAGAATTTTTACGACGATCTACAAGTAGCACTTTAGCTATTGCGGAAAAATCTGCACCTCTGAAACCTGTTCGCTTAAGTCTTGACACATTTACACCACCACAATTACCAGTGCCAATTCTTAACAAGGATGATGAGTGGTCCCAAAAATTGTATCCCAGAAAATCTATTAGTCAAACTATGATTGACAAAGAAAAGTCATCAAGTCTTGAAAGAAATAAGAAATTAGATAGTCCTAGTTCCTTAAAAGAAAAGCCTAGTCCTAAATTTTTCAAAAAATTTGGTAGCAGTAAACCTAAAAAACTTCTTGAAGAACGAATTATAGTTGGAGAAGAAAACATTGTAGAGGAGGACACCATAAATCCAGCTTTTAACAATATACCTAAGACTGTGTTACAACAATTTAATGATATGACAAGGGAAGATCTTATAGTCATGATATATAATTTACAAAAAGATGTAGAATCTGAAAAGAAGAAAAATAAGGATCTTGAAAACTACCTAGATGATTTATTGCTAAGAGTAATGGAGACAACACCAAGGATCCTTCAAAACCCCTATGTTAGAAATAACAGTATGCATATTAGAAACAAGTAAAGATACATGTATGTTTATAATGTTGAATAATGTTACACTTTGTTGAATTTCACTTCATTTTCACATATGAATGACTTTCAATAACAGTGATTATCAATGACTTATTTTTAAATTGGAAAATAGTGTCTTAAATTGTGCCTTAATTGTTTACAAAATCTGTGATATCACAGTAGAATCAAATTTAAAATAGAGAATTGATAAAATAGCTTTATCTTATTTATCATTGATTAGATGAAAAAAAGTAGATTTCAAATATACATACATATTTTCCACATATTACAACATTATTGCAATATTTTTAATATATTGTGCCAAATTTGACGGCAGTATCTTATAGTAATAATTTTAAAAAATCTGTCAATATAAATCTAAACTGTATTTTGTAATAACAAAAATACTCTTTATAAATACTACTTATTGTCATATTAAGTACCACTAAAATATATTATATACACTGTTCTAAATATTTGATGTTAAAGTGCAAATAAATTTTATGTATAGCCTTTGTGCAATAACAAGTTACTGTGTGCATATATCTAATTATATTAAGTATGGAAAGTATGTAATTATATTAATAAATATTAAGTCATTATTAATTTAAAAACTTTAGTTTTAAGTATTTAAAATTGTTTTATGAATCATTAATACATTTATGCTGTAACATGTTTTCCCAGTTAATAATCTAAAATATAGGTATAAAGTTAAGTTTTTACTGTTTTTGTAATATTTCTTAGTTACATTTTACTATTTAAAAATTATTAATTTTACTGTCTGTTTAAATTAACGCTATACAAAAGAAGAAACTAATTAATTTTAAACATATTAATTTTGCATGAATTATTTATTTAACTTATTTTATTTTCACATTAAAATAAACATTATTTTTTGCTATTACTAAAAACTACTTACTCTTAAGTCACTTTAGTATAATTCTAAATATGTTAAGAGAAAAGTATGTTTAAAATACATTTTAAAGTATGTTTTACATTATTGTTATAGAACTGCTGTACTGTATTAAGCAATATTGTGTCCATAGAAATTAATAAACTTTTTTTTAATACTATTGATGTTTAATTACATATTTTTTAAATTAATTACTTTACTAAATTAAATTTTGTAAAATAATATAATTTATAACACAATATTTGTTAAGGATGAATAGATAAAAAGTTTATCAGAGGTGAATACATATGAAAGTAAATGTGAGGGATGTGGGTTTGATTCACATTCAGATGAATAATGTATTTACATCTCCTCGCCCTAGTAAGACAACAGAGCATTGTTATCACTTTATTTGTAAACTACAATATATTGAATAAACAGAAATATTAATATTTAAAAATAATGCAAAAGCATCTCATTGAGTACTCTGTAATGTATAAAAATATTAGGTAGTGCAACTAGTGCAAGGGAAATGGATTGTAGTACTAGGTACATTCTGCCTACTCTACAAGATACAGTGCAAAGAAGTCTTAGTTGGATTATTTAAAATTAAAAAAACAGCAAGTATAATTGAATATTTGTATTTAAAATTATAAAAATGTATATAAATATTATTTATGACGACGGCCTTTCACTGGAACTGATGCAACAGGTGCAGATGCATATGTTTTTTGAGACAGCTTATTCATGTAGTAAATAGTCATAACTGAGAAAATTAAGCTGCAAAGGAAATATAAGTATGATAATATTATATTAAGACCATAAATAAGATAAATTGCACTCTGCTGTAAAACAAAGTGTAGCAGTGAGCACCTTTATTGCACACCGCTTTCCTACCTTGCTGTAAAAGCAACATACAGCACAAAACTGTATAAATAAAAAGTCTTATATGATAAAAAATATTTGTACCCATTATTTGATGAAAACCTATTTTTTTATTTTTTTATTATTATTTAATTTTATTAATACCATTTTACAATATATAAAAAAGTTAAACTATGTCCTGCAAAACTCTTTGTGAGTTTGACTGTAGGATCCCGAGTCTCTATACATATGATTTAAATTAAAATTACATTAATATTAGATCAAAATCAAACCAAGAAGTATTTTCTGTCAACTGTTCAATTAACAGTTGACAGAAAATACTCCCTAAGTTTAATTTTAAACCTCCTTAGGTCTGGCTCGCGGCGTATGTCCTCAGGCAAACCATTAAGCACATAGGGTACACGTTTTCTTAGGGTTCTGTCACCAAAATAGTTGTGTACCCTAGGAACCTCGAATTTGCCTGCGGTAATAGACTGCGTGCCATACTCATTCTGGACTAATTTAAGGGCCAGCTCCCGATTGCTATGGTTATTAATGGCCAAAAGATATTTATGTTTTAAGCTTAAGGGGAGTATTACAAACTTACAAATTTTTAAATAATTACTTTTACAATTTTGTTTTGTTTTTTTATTTACTAGAAGTTTTAAAAATCTTAGCTGTAACGCTTCAAGCCTAATAATAATTTTATCAAATGATGAATTAGGAATCATTGGAACATTAGTTTAATTTATTTTTAAGCATCATTTATCATTTTTTTTAAGCATATTTATTGTGTTCCTTGTGTAATACAATGTACTACTGTCTCATAGTTTTAGGTAAATGTAACTTTTTTTTTTAAGTGAAAAATATAGTAACATTACATATATTATGATTTAAATAAGTTATGCAAACAAATAAATAAATATATTATTATAAGCATGTCATATAATGAATATTAATAAAGACTATCATGGGATAGTTGAATTATGTCAACTTTAAATATGATTGTGGGTTTGGTCCCTATTTGGTGGAACAATATATCAAATTGAGGTGGAAAGTAGGGAATGGAGTACACTAGAACACTAGGTTCTCTGATTGTACATACAGTATGAATATTAAAAATATATAAAATTTTATGTTACCATGTAGTAAAACAAATCCTGTGAACCATTCCTGATGCAATTGTAGAAATCAGCATTGATATCACTATCTCTGGTAATTTCAATTGGAAATTTTTACCAAATAGTGTTGCTTCTAAATTTCCTATTGCCTGTTTTTCAACTAAGGAATAGTATATACAGTAAATATTTATCATCAAAACACCAGCACATTGTGAAATATATGATACATTGTTAAGTAATATAAAATAACATAAATGTATATCATACTTAATTGCTAAGCAATTTTTAATTTGTCCGTATAAAAGTAGATATTTTTTCTGTCTTAATTGTATTTAAAAAGGATACGGTAACAAAGAACATAAACATAACAGAACCCAAATATCCTCCAAATATAATTGTAATTGGCGATCTAATTAAGATTGGTTTGTACATCTGCATTCCAGAAAATATTAACAAGGTTAAAATCGATGATAACACGAAAGACGTGGCACTATTTACCGCTGAAAATAAAATAAAAATACTTTAGTTCATTGTTTTATATCAAAGATGTGTAATTTTGTCTTACATACCCATTTTGAAAACAATGATTTTCAGTTAATATAAACAACTTCTATAATAAAATATACTGCAAGCCGGTATTTCTAAAACATGAATATCTGCAACAATAGATAGGGGGCGTTACTTATCATAAGTTGTCACTGTCAAAAAATAATTATCACAGAATTCACAGATTAAAGAATACGATCAAAGAGTAGTGGGCAGTGGCCGTTTTAAAGTGAAGTCATCTACCGTACAGCTGAGTTCATGGTGGCCGTATTATAAATTTTCTTTAAATTTCTTTCTAACTCGTTAGTCGACAAAACACCAATTTCTGCATTGAAATTTTTAAGTACCTACTCTAATGTAGGCAATACTTTAATAGGCTATCTTGACCTTAAAATAAAGCAAAGCTTTAAAAATGCTTAATATTTATGGTAAGATGATTATTTGATATTCTAAATAATCACTTTACATTAATTAAGAGAATTTCATGCAAAATAAAATGTTATTGATATATTTAAAAAACAGTACTGCGCAACCAATATGAAAAGTATTCGTTATTGATGGTGTTGGTTAAGTGGTACCGTCATAGCCTCATTTTTGAAATTTGAAATGAAACTTTGTCTGTCAATTTTCAACTTTGACCCTTGACTTTGACATAATTAAGAATATGATTTTGAATTTGATTTTTATTAAATGATTTATTATATCATATGTGTTGTATGACATGTATTTAATATTTTAAAAATCTGGCTGAAGCCTACTAAAGTACTTACAGGGTATATTTTATAAATGGAACAGTCCGCAAATAATCTATGAAGATGTGGAAAATCATAAATAGCAGAAAATTTTTATTGAACATCAATAAACAACATAAATGATATTAATATTAAAGATGAATTCGTTATCAACATTTTATCAGAGTTCTGAAAACATTAACAAAGTGGTTACTGATAAGTGTATAATGACGTATGCACTTCATCGTAGTATATTATTTTTAATCTGAAATAACGCAAATAAAATAATAATGTTAACTAGAACACGAGTCTTAAATAACTTTTATTTAAAAAACATCAACGCGCTATTATATCGTACAACCGTAAGTTTTGCTATTATTTAATAAGTTGTCATAGACTTTGCCCTTGTATATTATAATAATTTTAATGAAAATCATAATATACCGTTTCGTAATAAAAATTATTACAGAGTAATCTACCAACCGAATTACGAATTTATGAAGTTGGCCCTAGAGATGGTCTTCAGAATGAGGCAAAATTTGTACCCACTGAAATAAAAATTGAACTGATACACAAGATTGGTGAAGCAGGTATTATGGATATTGAATCTGCAAGGTAGGAGAAACGAAAATAAATTAGCTAATATTTCTATAACTTTTTTCCAAAATTGGTTTTACTTATTATTTAACAGTTTTGTCAGTCCAAAATGGGTAAAACAAATGAGTGATGGAAGTGAAGTTATGAAGAATCTTAAAAGAAAACCTAATGTAAATTACCCAGTACTAATACCAAACTTAAAAGGCTATGAAACTGCAGTAAGTTAATAATTACTTTTAATTATCTCAAAAATTGAACAGAAAATTGGAACAGAATGTTTAAACAATGGGTTCCTCTGCTACAGTGTCTCCCAATTCAGTATGAAGCCTGTTTTGTATTATTTTAATGTGTAATATTGACTATTTTACACAGAAACATTGTAATATTGAAGAAATAGCAATATTCCCTGCTGGTTCAGAAGGATTTTCACAAAAGAATTTAAATTGTTCTGTTGAAGAAGGTCTTAGAAGATTTAAATTAGTTGCCAACGAAGCTATCAAAGATGGTATCAGAGTAAGAGGATATATCTCATGCGTTTTAGGATGCCCATATGATGGAGCAATCGAACCTAAGAAAATAGCAAAGGTAAAGAATAATTCACAAAATTTTTTTTTACACAGAGTCTAGTGTTTTGAGTTTAGACACTGTGTTCTCACATACAAAAATTCTGTTAATGTTTGAGACATTGTGTCATCAAACTCAATGTGGCTCTTTGTCCTCTTACCAGAATTACGAAATGAAAAAAAATCATTCTCCTGACTGATTATCAAACTCACAAATATTACTTGGTTTACGGTCAACTTCTGTGCCACTAAGGCTTATATGGTTATTTTTTTATTAGCTTTATGCTGTATTCTGTACAAAGCACCCTGCTGCGTACAGGCAGAAGGAACCTAGTGTTAAGACTGTACTCCGTTCCCTGCTATGTGCTGGATACAATGATGAAGCTAACAAAAGACCTTAAAGTAACAGATACATAAAAATCGGATTTTTTTTTTATTTTTTTATTTTAGATAACAGAAGAGTTATTTTCAATGGGTTGCTATGAAGTATCACTTGGTGACACAATCGGCGTAGGCACCGCTGGCTCAGTACGAAAATTAATGAAGGAAATAATATCTGTAACTTCACCTGATAAACTAGCACTTCATTTCCATGATACTTACGGACAGGGGTTGTCTAATTTACTTGCTGGATTAGAGGTAATTATGTATTTATTGATTATTATAGGGTTTCTTTTTTTTTTATTTCTTTTTTTTATCATTAATTAAAATAACATTTAAATTTGGAATATTGCTGTAGACACTACTTAAAACTAGATGTGTGATTATGTATGTACATAAAGCTCCTACATCTATATATATAAAAGGCGATGTTCTCACTCACTGAGGTAAGACACACACAGCTGTAACCTCTGATGATAGAAATGTGAAATTGGGACAGATTATGTTTTTTATAAATTGGACACCCACTAAGAAGGGGTTTGATAAATTTCTAGGGGTTGAAAGTTTGTATGGAAAAATCTTTAAATTGGCACCGATTTTTGAAAAATAAAATAATTTAGATTTAATGGACCAATGTTCAATGTACCGTCAATGGACAATAAATAATACTGATCTGCTCTACCTTATATATTTTTACTATACAGTATTTAAATTGTTGCAAACCATCAAATTGTAAAATGTCACAAATTATTTTTTGGTTTGGTTAAATATAATATATATATACACACTGGAAAGCCAACTATAGAAAAAACTACCTGACCGACTATAACCGTCGATCAGCTCAAATATTGAAAAACAATTGAACAATAAAATAGATCAAACAGTGAAAATAACGTTTGGAAGGGCTTTTCCATTCCATCTTATGCTTTAATATCCATTAGACATTGATGCAAGCACTTCTAGCCCTCATCAATGTGCTATAAATTATATATACATATTTATGTCCTACACTATATTTTCTTATATATTTTAAATATACCTATAAAAGAAACTTTATGCTAATTATTATTCTTGGGAATTTGGATACCGAAACATATTATGGTTAGTGTAATGTATTAAGGAAAGTCTTCAATCATGAAATAAAATCATATATTTTCAATGTTTAGTTTAGTACTTATATTTTTTTATATTTAAGTGTAATGAGGGACCAACGTTTACATTCAATCAAATATCTATCCTGAAATATCATGCCAAGCAATTTCATTTTCTTTTATTGGATGGATGTACTTCAAGACTATCTAACAAAGAACTTAGTAATGTTCTGATTATGAGATTCATGACAAAGTAACGGAACTCTTCAATTCTTAGGAGCAAATGAACGATACTCGGGCGTATCTTATAGGCTATCCGGACATCTGAGTCACTTACCGTAACATCGTTACGGTAGTCAATTAAATGATAATCAGCTTGAGAACGTTACACCCAGATGGATTGTGACGGCCATTAGACGTCTGATGATGAAGACTAAAGACACTTAAGGAAACAGGTCCTCGACGGCTTACAGTACATAGCAGTAGTTTTAGGACTTCGAATAGTACCTAAACTAAAAAGTTAAAAAAATATCAAAATATAATAAAACGATTTAGTTAAGTAAAATCATACAGTAGGTACGTATTTTATAATTTTGCAGTCGGTATCGAGCTAATGCTACAACAACCGTACTAGAATATCAAATCACTAAGGCTGAACGTTATTAGTGTTTTAGTTTAGGTACTTCTGTCTGTAATTTAAAATTAGTGAAGTATATATACCTGATTTGAATAAAAACTGAATCTTACACTTATTTTTTTGAACGAAGTTTATTCAATTCGGTATAATAATATAGGTTTATGTATTGATGACGATATCGAAACTTCTATCGATGTTGTTTCAGTGAAAAAAACTGGTTGAAATTGGCCCAAACCAAAAGTAATTGTATATTTACAATATTAAAATGATGCATCGGGGTAGCCATAGATACTTTAGTTCGCATAAATTTTAATACAGAGTGCCTCGAGTTGACGTGATAACAAAGATTTATTACTTGTGAGATAAACTGTAACTTTCTTTAGACATGACTTCTGTTCATCGTTTATTGTTGCTAAATATTTTTTCTTTTATTTGCCCATATTTTTGTATATGCTAAAGAAATCAGTGAAAACCAATAAAACTATTATAACATCATTCTGAGTCAACAAAACAATTTGAAAGCTAAGGCCCGTATATATAAACCGCTCTCAATTCTGAGATCGATCTTGAGATGTTGTTTTTGTCGATCTGATCTCAGAATCAAGAAGGATTTATAAAATAATATGGGCCTATGTATCAAATGTATCCTTCAACTAAGAAATAAAATCTATTGTATTATATTATTTTATATTTTTTTTTTCAACTTTATTCTGATTATCCGTGTACACAAAAGAAATCAGAACAATAAATTACTTACCGGAAACGGAACTCAGGAAGTAAATAAGAATCTGACCAATGATTTGTTTGAAAAAGCAATATAAAAAGAGTAAAAACTTTTTGATAAACAACAAGAAAGAAGTTTTTAGCGAAATATTGTGCGTTCTTTAAACAATATAACTAACTACACGCTTGAGTTATTTTAATTTACTTAATAAAAATTATAAAAGAATGTACCGTAATTATAAAAGAAAGTGGGACATACAACAATTAGTAGACGAGTGCACGGTTTTCGTTGTTTAATTCCGTATTAAAGGTTATAATATTAAACCATAAGAGTAAGGATATTTTTAAAAAAATATAAAAACTAGCAGTCTCGAGCACAGCACGGCGCTGAGTTCTGCCACTGAACACGCAATTCCTCCAGAATATGGGGAACCCAGTGTCTAAGACACAGTGTTAAGACACTAGGTTCCCACTGCTGATACATCGTGAAGCTGATTTTTTATTCTAAAACAGACGAGACGAGAAAGCGGAAAGACTGGCATTATACAGCAAGAGAATGGGGCTCTTATTGTAACAAATAAACGAATAATTGATGTTCAATTGTGCTCACTTACATTTGCATATCTCTATCTAAGTATATCTTGTTTATATCAGAGGGTCAACGATATGTTTTATCAAAAACATAAGCTGACGGTTGCATCAT
>DWNA01002698.1:0-11214 GCA_018249835.1 Heliconius besckei
CTATATTCAAATATTTAGATATAGATAGATAAATGTGTTTTTATAAAATAAATCAGTTTATTTTCTATATTACACATTGATTTGAACTCATAACCTATGGCACAAAAAAATTAGACAATTCAATGGCTCTGTTGCAGACTTGCAGTTCGACACTGCATTTCTATCGTGTGTATTTATTTTTGTTCTTATCTCCTTTTATTATTGTTTTAAAATATCCTTATCTAATTTACGCTGTATCCGAGTGACTACTGCGCTCAGAAGTAACTACAGTACTTATATCGTAGTTAACTATAGTATTTGTATAGTATTTTCGTGGAATTATATATGGCCAAATAAAATTTGTAACCTTATAAATTATAAGCCATCGTCATCGTCAACCGGTCCTCGTGTTGACGATGACGATGGCTTCAATTTAATCATTAAAGTAATTAAGTTCTATTTATGATAATTGACAATAGGTATGATTCACTAAAGATTTTTCGTTTTCTTAAGTAAACTAATAGAAAGGGGTTGAATTGTTAGTCTTCTGAATCTTATGCCAATTCTGCTATGTGCGGGATACAACGTGAAGCGCGAAAAAATATTTTTAAATAAATAAACACGATCTCGGCGATGCATGGAAATGGATAATTTTACACGCGATAGTAACAACGGCTTTGGTTTCCTCTTGCGAAAATACTTGTATATTTCTTTTCCAGTCTTGCTAAATAGAGCCGGAATAGAGTTCCGCGGATGTTAGATGTTTGCCAATAGTACCTATTGCTGAAAAAAAATAACAATAACACGTAGACCTCGCAATTTAAGGTCAAAAAGGTTTTTATTTTGTTCATAAATAAAAAACATAACAACAATAGCATTAGCATTTTGCTTTTGAAAAAAATATATAATTTCATTATTATTTATTAATTAACCTAGTCTGTAAATTAATTGCATTTAACCTTATGTATTAATTAATTGCATTTAAGTATTCTGAATAAGCTGCTCGTATTAAATACAATGTTTCTTTTATTCAAATTCGATAACATTAGGTTGAGGCCATCGAGGCGCAGTGGCACCGGGGTGTCAGTATGCGAGACCTTAGGGGATTCGATTTCCGCTCGGCGGAATCAATAATGATTCTAATTTATTAATATTTTTATTTCTTTTCTCTGGTAACAAGGCAAAGCGTTCCGTGAGTTGTGGTTAAAGAGTTTATTTATTTCTCAAAAGAAATTACATTTTACTTAAAGAGAAATACAGAGTTATCTTAAATAAATACATATTAATCAATGTGAGCGTTGGAATCAGCAATATATGGTAAATAACAAAGAAAACAATATCAAATACTCAATTAACTAAGGTAAGTGCGTGGGTATATTGAGATAATTTAAACATGTTTGACCATGCCCGTTTACAATGAAGTTAGGTTTACCCACATCTGAAGAAGTCATAATACAGGGTCTTGAGGTAATTTGTTGTAAATTTGTGCTCCTTCATAAATAATAGATTACTTAATACACAATGCCTCGAACATCCAGAGGAAAAGGGAACGGAGTTTCTTAACACTACACTAGGTTCTCTCTGCCTTTCCTGTCCGATGCATCACTAGAGATAAAAAGGTAAAAATTTTCAACAGGTAGGTATTATAATTAAAACCAGTATAAAGTTTCACATTTTATTTTTGACATGATTAACAAACAGTTCATTCTTAAAAATAGTGAAGTTAAAAAATGACGACGACCATTACAATATTATAGTTGAAAAATCGTTGTATCAAAATAAATAATATAACTGTTAATAGGTAAAATGCATTTGGGTAACTCTGAAAATCTGACATTTCTGATAATTACCTTTACCTACCAAACACAGTAGTATTTCGTTTGCACTTTGAAAACATTAACATAGTAAATTCTTATGATTTCTATATTAGTAGATTCCTTAGGATACCTATATTAATTATTAGATGCCGTAGACATACCCAATTTTAAAGTTACTCCAAACGCACTTTGTTTAGTTTTAAAACTTTTATTACATAAATATTTGTCGCCATCGGGGTAATATTGACTTTTTACTTGTCTTTGAAAATTCATTAAAAATAGTAGAATAGTTTAAAATCAAGCTAAAAGTTTTTATTAATAAAGGATACATTAAAATTTTTAAAATGAATAAAATTGTAAGGAAAGTGATACACATTAACAATGTTAGTGGTAACTGGTTAAGTAAAAAGACTTATTTAAAATTATAATAAAAAGTGATTTATATACTATTCAAGCTGCCATATTCGTGAAAACATGAGAATACTTGATTTGTAGAAACAACCAATAAATAATTTGTGTAGGAGCGTGGTATTTAAAGGTTGTAGTTTTAAAACTTAAACTACAGTAAAAACATTTAAAAATCAAGTGTATTGTTATATTGTAGAAATATAAGAAACATTGCATTGAGAGAAGTGAAAAACCTTGCAAAATACAAAAAAAAAATCCCTTCATTTTATTAAAACTTGGCAAATTTGTGCAAAAAAACATTTAAATCGAGTTAAAAATTAAAACTAAATTTAAGATTCTAGTTAGCACGCACGTTGGGCTTTCATTAAATCTACATTAGTTCGAGATAATAGAAAACGCTTAAAGAGATATAATATTTAATTTTTAAAAAATATTAACATCTAACTGGACTAGCTCCTTCACTAAGCCTAGATTAAATTAATCGAGGATATATAAGCCTTTAGAATTACAATTTATATTAAATTATAAAAACGTACTTGATTGATTATAAAAAATTTTCGTCGTTGATTGATTATAAAAATTATGGGTATTATTTTGAAGTATACAATATAATGTTTGTTGGATGGCCTTAGGTATTTTTATAGTGAATTCACGCCCCAAAAATCTAATTAATTTTGAATTCCATTTTTTGAACATTGCTAGTTTGGAGGGGTTGGTGAAGCGAGCGGGGGAAGGAGCCCCCTATTTATTAATATATTATTATTATTATGACATTTAATACATATTTTTAATGTAAATATATCAAAAACAAAACAAAACTAACTTTAGTAAAATTTTTACAATATATGCATATCACTACAGGCTTATAGCTCCCCGATAAATATATTATAAAAAAACCTTAAATAATTGATCAAATACTAAAATTTAAAACTAAATCAAACAAGTACGAACAACTAAGCGTAATGGCGGCGTTGTGCGGTATCAGATTCTATTTAACACTGGATATAAGATTTGTGCAATTAAAACGACAAGAAAATATCAAATATTAAAAAAAAACAAATAATTGGACATAAGTTTATAGATGTCATTATTTTTAAATAAAATTTGGAATTTTAAATATAATTAAAACTATACAATAATTATTTGTCGACAATTTAAATAAGTATGTTAGTATGAAACAGTTGATATTTGTAAGTAAAATTTAGAGGATAGTTAAGAAATTAAAAAAATATATAATGGCTCTTAAAGAGATAGAAAAATATTAATAAATTATGCAATATACAGATAAGCATTTAAGCTTTTAATACATATTTTTTGCTAATTTAAATGATAAATCATTTAATAGTCACTTTCGAACGCCTATAGTAGTCAATTACTAGTCAAAACAATTAGTAAAGCATGCATTTTTTTATTGTTTCAAGTCGTTTCAATACACAAATATTTGCTTAGTTATAGAATTAAAGTTTAGGGTTGCCAACACTATAATAAATACTGTTTAAGACAATATTTTCAAAATATAGGAAATTGATTCTTATTTTTAAATATTCATGAATTTGTCTCTTTACATTAACTTTTGACTGATGCAACTTTAAAATCATTAGTATAGGAAATAGGTTCATATAGTTTTTTTTATAAACAATAAGTTTTTTTTAATACTTTTTTGCCGAAGTTATGTTGGCAACCCTAATTATATCATTTTTTATATTAAAAGTGAATTCAACTTTTGTACTTTAGACATAATATTAATTGTAAGGCCACTTTTTATATTCACACTATAGAAAATAAATATAAACAAAGTGAGAAAATCTAATTTTATGAGGTCGTCTTGGTAATTACAATATAACATTATCAATAATTTAAAAACGAAATACAATATTTTCTATAGTGTGTATACAACATCTTATATCCGAAACTGAACACATGTCCGGACGTTTCAATATACTAAAAAAAACATTTTTTTAAAAATTATGTTTCACTGTCTCTCATACTGTCCTCTGTCGCTTTCCTTATGTCACTCAATGGGTTGCCATGGACTCTGAATCTGTAGACACACGTGTATGTAGGGTTCCCGTGGTTGCTTTCAACCCTTAATTCCACTATGTCGTACGCCACGGGGTACTCCACGCCCCCTATGTTAGTCATTTTGGGGTGTTTCACTGGGAAGTATTGTATGGCTGTGCCGTTTGTGTCATACATGTAGTCGCCGAAGAGATGCGGTTCTGTATCTAATTCGTTATGGAGGCCCTGTGAATAGAAATTATATTTATTTCTTATGTTTTTGGAAAGCTACAGAAAAATATAATTATACTGGCGGGGATCCGAATGATGATTCATTATTTATTTGAGGCCAGTCGAGGCGCAAGTGAGGCCAAGGCCAGTCGAGGAGATGAAATATTTTAAAAAAAATCAAATTAAAAAAATTTAAATGCTTTTGCACCTAAATAAAAAGTTTTTTAAATAATATTTAACACATTACATATTACTTTATTCTATGGTCAATGTATAGTACCTATGTAAAGAAAGTAAGGTGAATGTATTATGGCTATATACAAAAATTACCTACAAAAATGTCCTTATAAGTAAAAAATTATAAGTTTCTATTCAGTTTTCGATCTATAAAATAAATATAAAATATTTATTTGGTTTTTGTAACTAGCTTAATGTTTTGTATTTAGATTATTGAAACAGATTAACAATTTATAAGTAAAGGGAATTTTTATATAAATTTTTAGGATGCTGCTCTTAATTTAACATTTTTTTTAAAACTGTTAAGTATAATTTCTTTTTGTAAAATTCAAACAAATTGCTTTCCAAAAATAAAAAACTTGTTAATAAAAACGCAAACAGATGATAAAACATAATAACTTACATATACTGAAAAGTTCTTGGGTGCTGATTCAATCTTGCCATCGACAGCCAACAGCCTCGACATGTGTTCTAGTGAAAAACCTGTCACCTCGATGATCGCGTATGTTCTAAGCACTATGAAAAATAGAAACGTCATTAAATCTCAAAGATAGATTAAAAATAACTTTATTAGCCTAACCTAGTATCAGGAGTATCTGTCCATCAGTGTAAAGAAATATTACAATACTTTTTTGATATATTTCTTAAAATTTAAATTTATCTAAACTTTTTTATTCTCTTTTTCGGATCACTTGAGTAAATGTAATATTTAATATTATTTTTATATACGGCGCTTTGTTAATATTATTTTTATGAACGGAGTGTTTTAATCCTTAAAATAATTAACTATGCAACTAAAATTACGAAACCTTGCAGTATAAACTAACCCAAATATCCTGGGAAACCCTGGAAAGCCCAGCACTCAGCGGGCATTGCACCTGGGGTCACCGCATATCGTGGCGAGGTATAAACCCACCATACTGGTAGACCTAGTATGGAATATTGTTTTGTTTTTATCTGGTATAGCTCTGTACATCTTGTTGATATCACTTGTCCACCTGAAATTGTGTATTATTTGTAAGTAAAAAATATATAAAGAAAATTATGATGATTTTCATGTATATTCAAAGTTATTATTCAATATGAGATATCTACAGAATATATACAGAACGTTGACGTCATCATAGCAAGTACCAGAAGACTGTAAACAATAGTTTTGAATTTCATCCGCACTCAAGGTACTGAATTATTTTGACTTCTCCTCTCTCTGTACCTACTCTTCTATTGTTTCAAAATCAAAAGTAGTAAATTATAATAAATAATTATATAAACGAGCGTTTTACAACAGACTCATTAAAAAAATCGTAAAAAACGTACTATAAGTAATAATTATGAAACAAGTCTACCTGCAGATTCCAAAGCATAATCCACGAGTCCAGTCTTATCAGCGTCATAAACATCCAGCATGCCAGCCACTATTTTTTTTATCTCATCTAAATCGACATGACCTCTCACTTCCGCCGGTCGAGTCTCAATCTCTCTTACATACTCTCTTACTTTCTCCACAATAATCTCCATTTGCCTTCGCTCTATAGAAAGTAAGTATTCTTGGACCATATGCCGTATTGAGTTTTCATCCATATCTGGTTTCCAAGAGCTGATCAGCCGTTCATGTATCTGTTGACTGAGGGCTTGCATTTCTTCCTTAGTCATATAATTCTTGTCAAAATGATGTTTTAATTTGGCAGCTACTGCATCACTGTTATCATGGTTACTTAATATCGTTATCAGATTCTGTTGCAAGTGTTTGAAAGAGTACTGTTCTATTTGTGCTTCCAAATTGTCAATTTTCGATAGTTTCTGGTCGAAAAACTTAAGGCGATTGTCGACATTGACGGCCCAACTCTCTAAAGCAGCTACTCGCTTCGTTACATCCGAATCAACTACTATTTCTGGTGATTTATAATCATCTGTTACTAAAGGATCTGGTAGAATTTGATCTTTGTAATGGTAACCTGGAAAAAATATTATAAATTAGTATACAGTACTACTTCTCCGTCCTTCCCACAATGTCGAGGAGAGTAAACAATACGCAGGGAAGGACAGAGAGTTAATTCAACGTAATAATAACATTATAACTCACCTAAAAGTGTTGCGTCCCGCGACAACTTTCAATAGGTGACGTAAGCTCTGTCCTTCCTTGAATATTTTACATAAATTTCTCTCTCTGGGAACAATTATGTGGGAAAGGGGCAAGGAAAACACTTTAGTGCGTACAAAAATATTATTTAATAGCCCAATAATTAGTATAATTATACATAAAATTATTATACATTTTAGTTTTATTTTTAGCCAAACCATATTAGAATTACATATCTTTATTATTTTTATAATATACATAAACAATGGTTGGTTATCAATTAAATATAACATGTATCATTAAATATAACATAAAAATAACGAAGTATAATTAATATAAATCGAAAAATATAGTATTTTCTTATTATAGTAAAAATAAGAACATTTTTATTATCATTATATTAGATAAAATACAACACCTAAGATTTTTTTAAATATTAATTAGAATAAAATAAAATAATTAAGTTTCAAATAAAATATATATAATAAGCCTGTGGCAACACTATTTTCGATTAGGTACATCAAATTAAAGCTTATTCTATGTCATTTGCAAAACCATCAAAATTATAACATTTGCCTTATTTAGTAGTAAATAAGATATATTTATTTAATGAAATAAATATCTATATTGTTTTAGAAACGAAATAATAAGTTATTACAAAATAAAATAATATATTATTGACTTGCATCTAACAAAAACGATTCTTATTTCCTCTACTAGTGTTATAGATTTTAAATAGGCGATTTCTTTTAATATTACCATTAGGATATTATTAATAAGGTGGGTAAAGAAAATAATGATATAACGTCTACGTTATGTTGCCCTTCGATAATACAATAAAATCAGAATTTCCAAAGTAAGTAAAACAAAACGCATATATAAACAACTTAAAAATGACAAACTAAAATATGAAATATTGAATTACTTGTAATTTAATATAACAGTTTAATGAAACCGCGGTATGCTATGGTATTGTTAAGAGAGTAAAATTACATAACCATTTAATTATACAATAACATGAAAATATTTATTGGATATTCCTTATTTGTATTTACTTCTATATGATCAATTGAAAAAAAGTGTTGAAAATTTGTGAAAGTCATTTTTGTCTTCTCAGTATTTTTTTTTCAACTTTTCTGAAAAATTTTACTTTAACAATTTATTATATAGATAAAGATGTTCACACATTGTTACATTCACATATTTTCAACATACTGAAATCTTCTATTATTATTATTATTTATTATACTAATAAAATTAGAGTAAGATAAATCTACTGTAATGTGAATGATATTTATTAAGGAATGAACTAAATGAACCCTTCTATTTAAGTACATACATTCAAAGTATTAAATCAATTAGTTCCCGTTTACAAAATAGGTGTCAACAATATTTTTGAAAGTTATTTTTATAGATAAGTTTAAGTTTAAATTGCTTAAATAATTAAAGAATTTCACTGGAAACAGAATTTCACAGAAAAAGAAAATTAAATAAATAAATATTAAATATTTACCTTAAATAAAAAAAAAGTATAAAAAGACATGACTTAGGTATACTTTCAGTATTTCTTATATTACAACCAAATGTTGCTTAATTTCAGGTACAGATAACAAAAATAAATTATAGATATGGCAAAGAAAGATTCCTTGTTTTGTTTTCTCATAAGTCAAATATTTTGAAGAAGACTTAGACATTTTTTTAACATTTTTAAAGTGTTGTTCTACACCTAGGAAAAAAAAATTATATGTTTCTAAAGAAAGTATTTTAAGATTTGAGACATTTACAGATAGCTATTTTCTAAACGTGAACACTTATGGAAGCAACCACAATAATGTAAAAATTCAAATATATATTTTTTAAATTTTGTACTTGACACACAAAACAATATAAGTAAAATAAATAAAAAATATTATAAGGCGGAAATATTCTTTCAATCAATTAAAACACGATAAAACAGAATACTGTAAAATTTACTTGTGTGATATCTCTAATCTACATATCTTTATAATAAATAGCCTCTTACATGTACAAAATTTAGCAATTTAAACAGCTTCGGAAACTAGCGTGAAACTAAAAAAATACAAAATATAAAAATACATTGCAAAATTTACATTATTGTGGCCACATAAACTAGTACATTAGGACCAATCATCCAATAATTCCACGCCAAAATCGTTTCATTTCTTCCAAACAGCTTTCCCCCACAACTGATATATAATCTGACGCTTCTGCCACTCTATTCTCAATTACTTCCTTATAAACTTTATATGTATGAGTGACCGTTGGTATATTATCAGATATATCTGGCAAAGTAATATTTATTTCTGGCAAAGTGATATTTAACTTTGGCAGAGTAATATTAGGCATAAGATTGGGTATCTTAGCTGAAAACTCGGTCAGGTCTAAGTGAAAATCTGTAAAGTTTGGCATTGCAAGGTGTTCGTAGTTTTCGTAGGTGTAGTATGCTGAAAGTAATTTCTGCTTGTAAAGCTATTATCGTATTTTTATTGCAAAACAATTAATTAATGATTTTTTGTTATTTATTAATAAAACTAAAGTTTATTATATATTTAATATTTTTAATAAACCAAAATAGCCAAATATGATCTTTATGAATAAAACAATTTAAATATATAAATTATAGTATTCATTTTTTTTATCTTAATAATGGTTTTGATAATAAATGTGTGATAATAAAATTAATTATAGATTTTAAACAATAATTCTGCCACTTTTGATGAATTCTCGAGACTAGGTAGTACGAGAGGTACTTGACGCCACGCTGTCTTATAAAGAAAGTGAAGAAATGAAAATATTAAATATTTCATTTACCCGAATGGGAATCGAACTCACAACTGTCGCACGCTTTTGCCAGCGCAACAACCGCCGACTCATGATCTTAAAACGATAAATATTCTTAATTTGATTTGATAAAATGCAAATTAATTTCCATTGTAATTTTTTAAATTTGAGGAAAAAAAGAGTAATAATTATACTTACAACCATATCCAAGAGCTGGCAAAATGAATAACAGCATCCACGGCCACCAGCGTCTCCCACTTTCTTTTTCCTTGTACCGACTTGATAATTTCTCAGCCTTGCTAGGTGATATCTTAAAACAAATAAGAAACATATATTACAAATTAACATACATATGTATATTGCAATATAGGTATAGGACCTAGCATGAATTAAATGTTTTTACCATAATGAGCATAAATTAATTTGAAATTGTTATAAATGTAAAACATTTTGCCAAATAAAAAACTAGCTTCTCTTTTATTCTTTGATATTCAAAGAGAAATAATATAGAAAAATGCCATTCGCCATTACACAAGATTAAATTTAATTATAGAACGAAATCTACTAGTATTTTATTAACCAACTAAAAAAAGTTGTTTATAAAATTAGATATACCTTGAGTGTCATATCAGGATTTTCTATTTAGTTTTCAAAGCACATGTCCAAAATTTCAAAAGTATATGTTTAAGCATACATACAATTTTTACACAAATTTCTCGGAAACCAGAAATATTCCAACATTCTCTATGTTGGAATATTCTGTGTTCAATTATCATCAAAATCTGTTTAGTAGTTATTGAGATATATCCACGCATTTCTTGTAAGGATAAGTATAATAACTATATAATTATACATATTTTTTTTTTTTGAAATATTTAAAGCTGCGACGTTGAGTTCTGCCCCTCAACACGCAGTGCCTTTAGAATTCGGCACAAATGTCTTAACACTAGGTTGCCTCTGCCTACCCTGCTGTGTGCGGAATACAGCGTGAAGCTTATTTATTTATATTTAAAGCTTTATGGAATTAGCAATTATTATTATATTTATGACAATATTAAAACTTACAGTTTCAGTAACAGTAGTAACTGTTGTGGTGACAATGGTCTTGATGACCGTGTATATCCAATAGAAAGGCGCGACTGCCGTTGTTGCTGTTCTCGACACTATTCCACCTGAAATAATAATTTAGATTTTTAGATACTTGAGACATTTCTTAACTAGAGAATTTGTTATGTTAATGGGGAAAGAGGAACATCTAATCCAAATTACACAGTAGTACATTTTATAAATTGTATATCGTCGGATTAGAAAAGACCTGCTAAATTAGTTTTTAGATGTTTTAGTTATGTACATTTTTATACCATTCGATATAATAAAAACAGTCAAATTAACCTTAATTTAATTTCATATAATAGACAATAAAAATCAATCTGAAATTTGATTTTAAAAACCTTCATAATAATATAATACATATAAACTCATAGTTTTTTAAAATCGTTTTTGTTAGCAGGTTTACACTCTAAGCTTATATATGTAATAATGATAGTGGCGTGGCAGCTTTGTTAATATTAACAATATATTTATTTAGCTGTATGTTTTGTCCTGTAGAGAAAGCAGGGAGAAAGATCCTAGTGTTAAAATACTCGATTCATCGTTTTCTAC
>DWNA01002699.1:0-11213 GCA_018249835.1 Heliconius besckei
GTTGTTATTAACATGGCAGAATAAATTGCATGTCAAATTAGAAAGTACTTTAAAATATATTAGTTTATATGTATAATGTAATGTTATATAGCCTATAGCACTTCTGAAGAATGCAGCTTTCATACAACACAAAAACAATGTACATCGGACCAGTAGATCCAGAGAACTGAGTGTTCAAACAAACAAACAAACTCTTTCGCTTTATTATATTAGTATAGATTAAAATTTAGTTTTAAGCTTCACCTGAATATTACAAGGTAGGCAAAAGTTCTTTCTGCCCAATTTTAGGTATTTTGTAAAGAGTAGAACTTAACAGCAACCTGTCTTGTTATTAGAGAAAATAAAAACGCTCATTCCCCTGAGGGGGTATTAAACACACAACCATTGTATTGACAGATAGACATTACCACAACATAATGGCCTCAATATCACTATTTTTCATAGTTCATTATAATAAAATTTTAGCATTTAAATTACCATAGTTGGATCTTTATTATGAACTTCCCAGGCTAAGGTCCATGTTGCTCCACCTGGGTAACCAGTATGGTGGAAGTAAGCACGTTGTTTCCAATCGTTGCCGCGAAGTGCGATATCCCTGCTATTAATACAAACCACAACGTCTCCGCAATCATTCATCGGATGATATATAGGTTTGTGCATTCCAATTAAATATTTCTTTATTACTTCAGCCGATTCGTAAGGATTTTGCCATTTGCAGTCAAAGATGTGCCAAGTTCTTGCAAACGTTGCCCATTGCTGAAATAATTAATAAGTTTACAATATAGACAGTTTTATTCTTTAATTTATTTATATCACTAATTATGGAGGTATTAGCATATTTCCATACGAACCTGAACACGCTTATATGCTGACATATTTAACTGATAGTAAAATTAATAATTATATTTTAGTTAATGTTATATTATTATTATTTGTTATATATTTCGTAGAAAAACAATTTTATATAAATAGGTTAGAATTCAAACAACACTAGTTTGACAATGACATTTAATAATGTTGTCATTGTAAAATAATGTCATGTTATCAATCAGACAATTTTAAAAGATTGTACTCATTCATATACATTAGAAGAAATAAAATTAAAACATAAATACGTTATTAAAAATCTTCAATAACTTATAAATAGAAAATATATTAAAGAATCAACATTCATCATTCTGCCATGGGCCAGTCGATCCGTCGATATTCTTATTTTTTGCCTGGACATCATAGCAATCTGCAGCAAATGTGTTCTGTCTCTCTGCAGTCTCCAGAATTCGGCGCAGTGAGGAATGGAGTGTCTTAACAGTAGTTTCCCTCTACCTACACTACCTAATTTGTAATTTTTTTTATATAAAAATTTCTATTTTTTATTTAAATATTTTAATCTTAAATAATGAGTAAAACAAGTAAAACAAAAGATTCAATATAACTTTATTATATAAGTAAAAATACAATCTGTGTTTCACACAACAAGTCAATACTATAATAGCATTTCGTATAAAAATGCAAAATACAATTATTCACTGAGATGCAAATCTTTTCTCACAGTATATGCGCTAACATGCATCATGTAAGGTTCATTTTTAAGAAAATTTTCTATAGCTCGCTCCCTTACAGCCTCCCAAGCATAGAGGTCTCTATAAATAGGTCTCACATACTTCATTCGACCCTGTTGATTTACAAATGCGAAAGCGTCATTCAACTTTTCTTCATCTTTGCTCTTAATACACAGTCTGAGCCATCTATATAAAATTTCTGTATTTTTGGCATTAGCTACTTCATATGTTGAGCCAAGCTCTCGTATTTTCTCCAAAGGTAGAGGATCTTGATCTATTAGTGACTGAAGAAGGTTGATTATTTGATGTGGTGTAAAGGATTTGATGTCATCGTGAACAAATGAGAAGTTAGGTTCATTGATCTTGCCAAGAAGGGAAGTTACTGCCTTTGTCATAGATGTATCATAGCTGAAAAAATAATAATTCTTAAGTCAATTATAATAGTTACAATTTATGTATCTTCTTATAGAGATGTTAGTAACAAGAAATATTTGTACTGTTTTGATATAACAAGTTTCTAAGAATTTCAACATAGCCCAGTAAAATCATATGGGTAATTTGTTAGTTAGTTTCGGTGCAATACAAGTATATTTGATAATTTAGAACATATTCATTAAAATATATTTTTATAAATATAAAAAAAATAATTTGTAATTTGTTTTATTATATAAATATCTTAATACTTACTCTGGTATAATTGGCGGCATGCCATCTTTATACAGCCATGCATCCCAGTCTACACTTGCCAACTTCTCATTATCCTTGAAATAGTTTAGCAGATAGGCTTTGAATTGGTCAGTGTCCAGAGATTTTCTTTGGTAATTGTTGAGATAGGATCGCAGAAAATCATCAAAAACAGCTGAAACAATAATTTAATTTTATAAATATAAACTTAATTGATAATTTCTTAAATTAAAATGATACATTTAAGATTTTTCATCTATTTATACATTCCTAAAGGAATGGAAAAAAAGAGGTTACAATTTATTCTATAGTTGTACACACAATAACTGTGATCTGGTCAGTAATATAATAATTCATAAATAATAAAAGAAAAAAATATAAAATCTATTTATTTATATTATACACTTAAGATAAAACTTAATAATTAATAAAATCGCCCGTATCGACTTTTAGAATATATTTAAATATAGTTTACTATAGATGGGTCTTGAAATAAATTCCAAATCAAAGAATAACTATGATATATTGTACCTGGCCCTCCAAGAAGATTTTCCAAATATCTTAAAAACAATGATCCTTTCTCATACGGGACAGTTGAGAACGCATCATCAGGATGAGTATCCTTGAGATCCACAACCAGACGAGTTAGAGGATTATTTGATCCTAGATCGTCATTTATCTGTAAAATTGATACTAATTTAAATATTATCTCTTACCTGGACCTCCAACCAGGTCTTCTAAATAACGTAAGAATAAGGAGCCTTTCTCATATGGCACTCTTGAAAATGAATCATCAGGATGCGTACTGTTAAGGTCTGGCACCAGACGAGTTAAGGGATTATCCGCACCAAGATTGCTATTTATCTACAAATTGTTTGTTATAATTTAATATTTGAAAAAAAGTTACTATTATTAATAATTAAAAATTATTATTAATCCATTTTTTTATTATTACGTAAAGAATGTGAGACATCATTCTTTGTATACTGATGTACAAAGGATGTGGGTACAAATGTGATATGGCTCATAAGGTAAATAAAACACTTTATTGCACACAAAGGAAAATACAAAATAAAAAATTATGAAATAAATACAGTGTGCAAAGCAGGCCTTATAGCTAATAGCAATCTCTGATAATTAACATTTGAAGAGAGGAATATTGTCGAGAGTCTTGGGAGATAGTGTTGTGTAAATTTTGAATATTCATAAGAAAATTGTTTTGAAATAAAAAATGTTATCTTATTTATATAGCTTATGATTATAATTACAAATGTGGAAACATTTACAAACTAATATTTCATAGAGAAGTCATAGTTTTACTTACAGTACATGTTAATAAAATAAATTGTATATAATATTTCAATATGTAAACAAATAAAATTTCCATACCGTTTCACTCAACTCCTGCAAGCCTAGTAAACTATGAAAATCTCTGCTTTTTGCTGCTTCTGAGGAATCATTTATTAGGGAAGCACCTACTTTCCTTTCTAAAAAGACAGTGAAACCTTCATTTAGCCAGAAATGCTCAAAATTTCTATTCGTCACAAGGTTGCCCGTCCAACTGTGCATTATCTCGTGGACTATAACGTCTGCTTGACTTCTATCTCCAGCCTGGGAATTTAAAAAAATAGATTAAATAAATACCAGTTGCCAAATTGCTTAAATCATTCAAATAGACAAAATTAAATTCTTTATTTAGGTACTAAATACATTGAATAATTTTTCACATCCATGTACTTTTTTAGTTGCTAAAATATATCGTCGCTGTCTCCTACGTGTAGCTGGATACGCAGCAGACTCCTACCTATTAGGATATTTCCATCCCTTTTTCCATTTTCCGTCGAATTCTGGAGGCTTTGCGTGTTAGCGGAATGCCCCATTTTGCCTCGTTACTGGTAACGAGACAAATATTTAATAATTTCATTTACTCACTCTGGAGTGAGGAAATATTTAATAATTTAAATATTTCATAACTTCGAGTGGGAATCGAAACCACAACCTGTTGCGTTTACAGTCGCATACTTGTGCCCTGATATTTACATTTATCTATATTTACCAATAATGTTGGAGTAACAAATGTCAAACAGGGGTTCTCCATACCCCCGTATGGGAACGAAGGAGGTAACACCAACAAATCATACTGAGTCCACTGGTAAGGACCGCATAGGTTTTCAGCTGCTTGTAAATATTTCTCAGTGTCGGCGAACTCCCATGCACTTTGTTCTATCTCTTCCTTCTCTGACCAAACACGAGACCTATGCAGGTGATGAGGTTTTTAGATACCATATAAAATTTATAATGGTGCGGATTTGTACCCGCGCCCTTTGAGAACCAAGCGCTCTGTGCACTAAGCTGTTTCTGTTAAGCTATGTCTAAATTCTATACATCAACATTTCTAAAAACATCAAAAAGTATTTAAAATAGTAATTTTTCTCAGTTCGAAACTAATTTTCTATCTTTATGAACTAATTGACTTTTTTTAAAAAAGCTAAAGCAATATAAAATAACACAAACCTACCTAGGTCCCAAAGATCTAGATTCCAAGACACCCACAGCAATGGCCAACAAATAGGATGGAATTGGCACAGGTTGTTTAAAGACAGTCTTATTCCCCTTACTTTCCCCGCGAATGGCACTCATTAGTACTGTGAACTCTTCTGGGGCAATTATCTCAGCTTCGTATGTAAACTTTACAAAGGGAGTGTCTTGGCAGGGTAGGATAGAGCGAGCGTGGATTGGCTGAAAGAAATACATTTTGATATTTTTTAATTTTAGTTTTTTTCCACAGAGCAGGATAGATAAATAGAAATTGGTACTATGACACTCTTTTCCACACTAAGAAAGTGAATTTTTATTGATTTTGAATAACACTTGCCGATATTCTAAATGACAGGTCATGGGTTCGATCCCACTGGAGGAAATGAAATATATAGTATTGTAATTTCCTCAAAGCAAAGCGCGGCATTAAATTCCGCAACTCAACCCGCTACACCGCCAGAATTCAGTAGAAAGTGGGGGACGAAAGTGTCTTAATGTGAACAAAATGTCTTAAGGTTCTCATGGTCCCTCTGCCTACCTTGCTCAGCATGGAAGCTGAAGCTATAGAAAAAACACTAATCCTCTACCTGACATTGGCTGAACATATATGGATGATTTTTGCCAGAGGTCTGGTTTGGTTCCAACCATTGTAGTGCCGTCGCAGATGGTGCAGATTTATAATTAATTTTAATTTCAAGTCTGTAATGAATAATATAATAATAATTAATGTTATTGTCATGTCTTGACGTTTACAATTTAATCATAGGCTAATATAATATTTCATAATCTATATATACAGGATGGAAGTGTCAGTAAACCATTTACGGAAATAGCATACAGAGTAACATATTTCTAGCCGATATGCCTCAACAGTTTGGACGTAGGAATTTTTTTTTCATTTCACGATTTTTATCCATACCTGTATTTCGTGTGACGCAATTTTACAACGATAATTTTATTATTTATTTTGTTTGAAAAAAATTTTTAATTTTTGTGATTTTTTTTAAATTGTATAATAATTATTTTATTTTAAATTGTATAAATTTAAATTGTATAATAATTACACTATTTTATTATGATTATTTTATATTGGGCTTTTATAGAGGAGTTAAAACTTTGGTTTCATTTAATGTGGTGCTGACACTTCCAACCTGTATACAGAATAAAATTATAAATCTGAAAAGAATTTAAAAACTAATAAATGTAACTTATTAATTGATATATATTAACCCTTGCATATGGTAATCAACCAAAGCCGCAGAAGGCATTTTACTAAGCACTGATTTAAGGCACATGCAGCTTGAACTATTGTGTACCAATAAACAACAGCTTTCTTTTAAATCATCTATTGATACAGTCATTTCTGGTTTGTGGGTATAGCCCGAAAAATTCGTAGGAAATTTATTAACTGATTCTATTTTAGTTATTTTATCATGTTCATCTTTATTAAAGAAATTAACTGTATTTTGGTGTTTCTGAAATCTTTGAATACAAGTTAATATTAATATTATGTTTTTTTTATTGTTATAAGCACCGTTAGCCCACACTACATGTTTAAAACAGGTAAATAATTAAATTAAAACTAGTATTAAGCATAAATTATCATACTAATTATCACATATTTTATATTAACTTACTTTTGTTCTGGTGCTGCGGATTGAGGCAACAATATAGTCAACCTTGATCCGTAATTTGGAACCGCTTCATCCAATTTATATTTCAATGCTGTACCATCTTTGAATTCAATTGATTCTATTGTTAAATCCCTTGTATCTAATATCTGTAAAAAAAGGTATAAAGCTAACAATGCTATGGTTTTTTGACCTTAACACTTTATTTCATATATAGCAAGGCAGACAGGGAATGCAGTGCTTAAAACACTGTCTTCCTTCCCCACTTTCCATTGAATTTTGGAAATATTGTGTGTTGACTGGCAGAACTCTGTGTTTTTTCTTGTTATGAGTGGAAAAAATAAATAAGTAATTCCTCCAAGTGAACATCAAACCCACTACCATTGTGTTTACAGTCCCACACTGTGCCGCAGCACAACAAATCTCTTATGCTGTATAAATATTTTTATCAACTTTAGATAAATCTGTCAAGTGTCAATTGTAGATAGCCTTTGCAATACTCTCTCTATCAAAAGATTAGCCAGGGCATATATTTTACTACTACTATTAAAAAAATATTATTTAATATACTATTAAAAAAAAAATTAAACTGCTTCACAGCTTTTACTCATCAGTAAAAATAAAAATATTAATATATCATTAACATCTTGAGTGCTTTTAACAGAATCAATGATTTAAGCTTAGAATTTGTTATTTTTAAATTAGAAAGATTTACTTACCACATTTTCGATATAGTCAATTACTTCTATATTCAAAATTGCTGATCCATATAGTATTTTCTCATCAAAGTCCACTTTATACGATAGAGATACATGTTTTATCACAGCCAATTCTAAAATAGCACAATATTTATGTACTTACATACACATATTTTGTTATACATAGACCGGGACATTTCCTTAAAATTATAATTACCTGGCCTTGAAAAAGAGGATGGGTCCAAAGGACTTAGGGCACCCATAGCTGTGTAACTAGAACACAATATTAAAAAAGTGAAAATATATAAAAGATAGTTTAAAAAGGTGTTATTCATTTTGTAGTGAAAAAAAGAAGTCTAAGAAACTTGTTCTGTTATTTTACACCATCCGAAATACTTGGGCTAAATCTGTATTAGATTTGAATACCATGTTTATTGATTTCACTTTATATAGCTATTGAAAATTTCAACTATTATACTATTTTATGTTTTATACCCAGACAATAGTGACTATTTTACTTTGGGGTTAGTAGAAACTTTGAAATGATAACATTTGAGTTGTACTAAAGATATTTATTTCAACCGTAATTTTTGTTTTGGACAAATATAAATTACTAAATTTGTTTAAAAACACTAATTTCACATTTATTTATGTGTTGCTTCTAAATTTTCATTCTCAACAATTGTACGTGAAACTATTTTAGATAGCAAGTATTGTAAATAGAAAACTTTTACCTGTTTCTAATATTAAAGCTTTTATTTAAAGTTATAGGAAAATTAATTTGTTTAAATATACTAGTGTAGTTTGATCTTAACTTAACAGCTACAATTGAATAATATCTTTGTTTATTATTTAGTAATATACCGCGAAAAGGTAAACGAAAAGGTCGCGTGACAAATTTGCCAATGACAGACATTTTTTCTTTTTCTGATGCACAAATCACAATCACAATATTGCCGCAGATAACCTAATCTTAAAGAAATTAAATACAGATTAATATCGTAATATAAATTCTAAAATTATTTAAGTATGTTTATAAATGTTTCTTTTTTTACTTTTCTTATAAATTTTGTTAATTGATAAAATTACATAACTATACATATTGTTACATAAATAAATTATATTAATGTATATAACTTTGATCCGTATATATTATATACGTAAGGTATGTAAAAAGTATAATTATAAGAATTGTCTAAATGTCATTGTCATTCAGTCATTTTTCATTTAATTTGAATGACACCGTTGTTGTTTGTCCTGGGTCTACTCCCTGGTTATGCTTTATTTTTTATTTTTTTGCAATAATAAAATATGATAAATAGTAAATATATTACTAAAACTTTGCGTCACACTTGTTAATACGCTATTAAGAACGTGCTACATAATAAACGTATGCGATAATCTAAACATGTTGTCCCGGTTTCACCATTATCATGGGTCAAACATAATTTTATTTGAAGAAAATACTGTGGCGTATAGGAAGACTAGTTTTGCTCACGGACTAACTTTTAGTGAAAAACCTTTGTTGCCTGGTGAAATTTTCTTAGTGGAAATTGAAAAAACTGAACGTGGATGGAGCGGTCATATGCGACTTGGCCTTACTCTGCTTGATCCCCAAACTGCTGCACTGGGTGATAAGGGACTCCCACAGTATGCCTTGCCTGATCTAGCAAACACGGGGATGTCATGGATATTTCCTATATCAAAATCACAAAATAATGTAATAAGTACTTTTGAGCTTGTGAATCAAGGGTCTAGTGGTCGCCGTGACAACGAACCGCGTGTGTCAGTTCTAGGAGACGGCCACAGTGTGAGGACACCCAGAGGTTATATATCCAAAATGGTCCTTAGACCACAAAATTTGACTCAAAAAGGGACCCCTCAAGGTATTCTGCCAATGGATGCAGGCAGTCGTATAGGAGTTATGTTTGTTCCATGCCCAAAAACTAGTAAAGATGCACCAGATTTAGCTGAAATGCATTTTATTATTAATGGAGAAGAACAAGGACCTTGTACTAAAGCTATACCTTACACTAGTGGTCCATTGCATGCTGTAGTGGATGTCTATGGAACAACCAAACAAGTTAAGATTATCCAGCTCTATGGTGGTAAGGCTTTTTTTAAAATAATTATACAGTTATACTTAATACAGTTAGCTGTGATGGCTTAGTCAGATAATGGCTGTGAAGATAATGTCTCACTAAGGGGACTCTAATTATTATATTTAAATAATTCTAGTCCATACGTTATTAAGATGATTTTGATTGAGCTCTATCTATCATTTTAATAATCAATAACAAAGCATCAAGAAAACAACTGAAACTGTGAATGGTTCAATCAAAGTCGACACAGTTCTAAAAAATATTTATTATGACCGATTTCTTTTTCAGTTAAAACTCTACAAAATGTTTGTCGAGATGCAATACTACAGTATGTAAAGAGTGGTTCAGTGAGGTCACTGCCTCTGCCCCAGTGTTTAAAAGACTTTTTACTTTCATAAAGATGAATATATTATTATGTATTGTGATGACAATAAGGCTGTTAATCATTTTTATGCTGTTAATAATTGGTGTTTTTAGATCTTCTCAATGATATATATATAAATTATGGTTTATTTTTTATGGAATACAAGAATTAAAACCCTTTAAATTTACTTTTTAATAAGTATGAAATACTTTACATATGAAATACATACATATATTTTGCCGATGTGGCACAGTGGCACATGTGTGTGACTGTAACGTGACGGTTGTGGGTTTGATCCCAACTCGAGGAAGAGAAATATTTTTTTATATTTATATTTCCATTTGTTCGCTTTGGTGTTGAGGCAAAGAGTGGCATTGAGTTCTGCCACTCAACACTCCATGCCTCCAGAATTCGGCAGAAAGTGGGGAATGGAGTGTCTTAACACTAGGTTCCCTCTGCCTACCCTGCTGGTGCGCAATACAGCATGAAGCTGATTTATTTATTTTATTTGATATATTTTGTCAACAACTTATGAGTTAAGCTGAAAATATGCAGTCATTTACATATTAACGCCACTCGGGCATTGAGGGACAAGGTCTGACTAAATGATTTGAACGCCACTTGGGACAATGAATTATTATTATCTACTTTGATAAAACAAAATGCAGCATTAAGTTACACTATTCTACTCAAATTTGGGTCTTGACTCTAGGTTTACTGAGCCTAGAGTCAAAACAGTTTGTTTTATGCTGTATGCTTTACCTGCTATATGTGGTATACAGCATGAAGTTTAATGTTAACTATAATCAACAATGAGCATATTATCATGTAACATTTTATTTCAATTTCTTCAATATATATAAAAGTATATATGTATTTACAAAATATTTTTTTAATGTTTTTTATGCTGTTTATTTATTATGTTACTACATTATGTTATTAAGACATTACTTTTTATTAATGCTTGGATGTATTAATTTTAGAAATATGTCACTGTATATATGTTAAATTAAATTGTCTAAATTCTTTGTTATATAATAAAGATATTGTAAACTAAATGTAATAAATAGGATTATTCAGTGTAAACTGACAACTCTTAAATTAAATGACAAAGCTTTAGCTCTTATTTTGCTGCTATTACAAAAAAAAATGTAACATGTTTTAAAATAAGTCTCATGATCTGTTTAAGTTGTAGCAGAACATATAGATAATTAAAACTTGATCTGTTAATTCTAATTATATTTTACTACAGTAATTCTATTTAAGTTTTCTGCCACAAACTATATTTAAATTAATTTTAAACTTAATATAAATAAATATGACTATATTTACCAACATCTAAGTCTAACCAATGTTAAAAGATTAATTTTAAATTTCAGACTATATTAAATTAGGAATTGTAATTTGAAAATTATCACAATTAATATTCTATATATATATATATATATCTTTTCATTTACATATTTAATTTAAATTAACTAAATGAAATATATACAGAGTGATTTTGTCAGCACCACTTTAAATGACGCCAGAGTTTTAACTACTCTACAAAAGCCTAAGCCTAGAAATGAAAAGGTGTTTTTTTTTCAAACAAAATAAATAGTAAAATTATTGTGGTAAAATAAAACACCATTTGT
>DWNA01002700.1:0-11211 GCA_018249835.1 Heliconius besckei
GAAGTTTTACCTGAAGAGATATCGATGGAAATGGTCACCCATCTAGCGTCACAAGTTGTCGCTTACCATTTTTGTCAAGTAAGTTTATTTAAGGATTCCTCTAAAAGAAACATTATTTTTATATTGATTGATTTTATATATTGAACTTTATATTATTAATTTCTAAAACTTCTGTTATTGTCTTAAAGTGTGCAAGATAATATTAAATGCTAATAATTATTTTCTTTCAGGCTGACAACAATAGCACATGTTTGGTCGGTGAATTCGTACATTCATTGGCAGCTCAACTTTGTCAAGCTCCGAGACTACAAGCTTATCGAGAATATTTACTCAGCGAACCCCATCTCTTAGCCTGTCTGTCATTGAAAGAATGCATCGCGGATCCAGATCTAGCATTTATGAGAGGAATTATCGAACCTCTGATTATTTTGAGGAAAAACGGCAGCATAGACTCAACAAATAGTATTATTCTTGTTGATGGACTCTGTGAGGCTGAGTATCATAGACCCGACCATGGCTATACTGTCGCTTCGTTTTTAATAAGACATGTACCAGAAATGCCGACATGGCTTAAAGTAGTTGCCACAATCAGAACTCAATTTCTAGAACTAACAAAACAACTGCCGTATACAAGACTAAGCTTGGATGATTCAGAGAACGTTAATAAGGATTTACTAGAATATTTTAACACTCGAGTTCAAGCTGCACCTATTATAGAAACAAATATCAAAAGCTCAACTGGAAAAACTGAAGGCGTACACAATTCGGTCCTGAAATTCGCACAATATGTCCTTCATCTAAGCCAAGGATCATTTTTATTCTTGAAACTGATACTAGACCTTTTAGAGAGAAGCCATATCGTTGTAAAATCAACTAACTACAAAGTGGTTCCTATATCTTTGGCACAAATATTTTTACTTCAATTTAATTTAAGATTCCCCACAGTACAATCATTTGAAAAAGTAACGCATATATTGAGTGTATGTTTAGCTGCCTTATATCCTTTGACATTAGTAGAAATTTACTATTCAGTTAATGCCTTATTAGTAGATACATTTTTACCGTGGGAAGAGTTTTGTCATAGATTTGAAAGCCTCAGCGATTTCCTTGTAAAGCGTATTGACAATACTTATATGTTTTTCCACCCGTCGTTCAGGGAATGGTTAATACGTAGAGATGACAACGAAAGTTCTAAGTTTTTGTGCGATTTGAGAGCGGGACATTGTGGCATAGCCTTTAGATTATCTCGAGTACAAGCTCCCTTAGATGCAGAAAAATCAATGGAGCTGGGACACCATATTTTGAAAGCTCATATGTATAGAAACATGGGACCAGCCCAATTAGGATTATGTCCTAGAGATTTACAAGCTATGTTGGTTGCAACTAGCTCAACTAATGTTGGTGAAGCTGTTGCTAATTTAAGAAATATTTACACCCCAAATGTGAAAGTTTCCCGTTTAATGCTGTTAGCAGGGGGATCACCAAATCAAGTAACAGAATGCTTGGGAAACGCCCCCTTATTATGTATGTACGCGTATCAGGGAATTATTTCCATGGTAGGATTGTTGATCGAGTTTGGAGCTGACTTGGAAATGACAAATTCTCAAGGATGTTCAGCGTTATCTTTGGCGTGTCAAAGAGGGCACACTGATGTTGCTAGAATGTTGATAGCGTCAGGTAATTTAATGTTCTTTCAAAACCTCTACAC
The DNA here is from genome assembly GCA_018249835.1 of Heliconius besckei. NCBI lineage: Eukaryota > Metazoa > Arthropoda > Insecta > Lepidoptera > Nymphalidae > Heliconius > Heliconius besckei. Next base: position 1,709 of record DWNA01002700.1, read on the forward strand.
CTACACTCGGCCATCTTTTTATTGTGAGCGCTGGAGATATGAATATTTTGTTTTCTTGATCTGAAAACACAAAGCATGTCGTTGAGCTCTATCTGCCTTCACGCAATGTTAGTCACACAGCGCTAACTACTCAACGCTATAAATATTTATATGTACTAAAGCTTGAAAGTGAAAAAATATATATTCGAATATTTAATTATTTATTGGATGGATACGAATATACCTGCAGTATTTTAGTATTTGCAGTATTTACTAAATATTTTTATATTTCAGGTGCTTCGCTAAGCCACTCCGACACAGCAGAACAAACGCCATTAGTTCACGCCGCCAAAAATGGTCACCGAGATACTGTAATATATTTATTAGGATGTCAAACTGGTAAAGAAGACAGAAACTCTCTAGACATAGACGAAGGAAATATTGAACAATTAGTTCCCGGATCAAGACATGCGCTGATAGCAGCCGCACAGAACGGACATTTAGATATTGTCGAATATTTATTGGACACTGCAGAGTTAATTGTAAGTTTTATTATTTTATCTTGTTATGAAATTCTAGGAATATAACATTTGAATGATTTTCCAATACAAGAATACAGTTTATTACGACTGAAATGGTTTTGAAAGTAGTAACGAACGTACGATAACAATTTAGGTCAACAAGAACATAATGCTTAATACATCAATTTAGTAAAATTAATCAGCTGCACGCTGATGTATTCCGCACAGAGCAGGGTAGGCATTGGGAACCTAGTGTTAGGACACTGCGTTCTCCATTTGCCGTCGAATGATGGATGCGTTGCGTGTAAAGTGGTGGAACTCACCGCTGTGTTTTGCCTCGAAGCCATCAGAGCGAAGAAATGAAAGTATTAAATATGTAATTTCCTCGAGTGGGGACCGAATCCACATCCAGTCGTATTTACATTTACACACTTGTGTCATAACTGGCCTCCATTTTATGTAAAATCCTCAATAAACATTTCTTACTGTTATTTATAAAAATATAATTCTTTCAGCCTGATGGTATTTGCCCAGTAACAGGGGAGACTGCTCTCACAGCATCATGTTCAACTGGCAATGCAGCTATTGCCGATGCATTATTAATAAGAGGCGCGACTCCATATTCCCTAAATGCAAGACAAATGTCTCCCTTAGCATTAGCTTCTAAAAATGGAAGATCAACATTGGTTTTGAGGTTACTTGACTCAGGAGCTGATGTGATGGGCTCAGGAGGCAAAAATCCATTGATATTAGCAGCTGCTGAAGGTCATTCCGATGTAGTTGAAATGCTGTTAGCTCATGGTAAATATTTTTTTTACTTTACGCTTTTTCTTGCATTTAGCAGGAAAGGCAGAAAAAATCTAGCATTAAGACACCGTTCTACACTTTTCGTCCTAAAATTGAGTGGCGGAATGTAACACAAAATTTCATTCGAGAAAGGCATAAACATATACATTTAAATATATTTCAATAATTTTTTAACATTTTTCATACTTTCTAAATTAAAAAAATATATTTTTACTAGGAGCCGACCCGGATGCAGTAGACGGAGATGGCATTTCGGCATTGGGTTGGGCAAGTCTACGATCAAGAATACCAACAATACAAGTTCTATTAGATAAAGGAGCTACTATTGGTAAGTTTTTAATTTTGTATTTATCTAGGATTGTCATTTGGAAATTTATCAAATTTAAGAATAATTCTTGGTTTGAAAAAACCGAAATCATTATTCTTTATTTTTATTTACTTGGTATGAAATAAAGGCACTTATTTACGTGATTTATGTTGTTATCAGAAAATGAAAATAATTCATTCAGTTCCGGTTACTGCCAGATGCTGTCCACTGTCTTAAATTAATTTAAAAAGTATATATTTATGTATTTTTGTAGATCTACCAGATGGCAATGGAAGGACTGCATTAGGGCTTGCGTGTGGTGGTCCAGCAGATTTAGTGGAGCTATTACTAGAACGCGGAGCTTCTCTAGAAAGAGTTGATCACAGCGGCTTGAGGCCTTTAGATAGAGCTATCGGACAACGAAATATTCCCGTAAGTTAATTATTTATTTTGGCTTAGGCTTAAAGTGACTAAGTGAATTGTGAAAACTAGTGAGTAAGTAAAGTTAATGAAACTCAGCACAAGTTGGAGAAAACAGTCCAAGCGTTCTATCCAATGAATCCAAACGGTTTTACCCAAGAAACACGTATTATAATCCCACCACGTAAGGACTTTTATAGATTAAAAGTATCTAAGTATATAAAATGTTTTTTGATTTCTATATTTTATTTGTTTTTTTATTACAGGTAGTGAATTGCTTTTTGAGGAAAGGGGCTAAACTTGGCCCTACTACATGGGTAATGGCATCAGGCAAACCAGAATTTATGTGAGTAGACTTTAGATTTCTAGAATTCAGATTTCTTTTCCAAAATATAAAACAGTATGTTATTTTAATCAAATTCACCCAAATTTTCACAGGCTAATACTCTTGAACAAGTTGCTTGAAGACGGTAATATGTTATACCGCAAGAATCGTCCCTCGGAAGCCGCACACCGATACAATTATGCTCTAAAGAAGGTCAACCCCCTAATTAGCGACGAAGGCCTCACCACACCCTCCACGCAGCCTCTGCCACACGAACATGTGTCCGCGTTTGTACAGCTGAAGACTAACTTACTTTTAAATTTATCAAGATGCAAACGGAAGCTTAATGTAAGCTCTTTTTTCTATTATTTTAGCGTAGGTTCTTTTTTTTTTTATGTATTTTATGTCAGGAACAAAGGGATTTTAGTGACTACATTCTGTGCTAACAAATATAATTACATCGTATTTTGCACTCTAATCAGATTGGACTTTATATATGGTTTTAAAAAATCTGTAAGTGTTCGTAGAATTCCAAAGGCCTCACAATCATCGCATACAGTCAAACAAAATCTAAGTTCGTGATAACGGCGTTTATCTAGTGTATAGTAAATATAAAAATTTGATATGCAATTAAATTTATTTGTTCTATGAGACAATGCTATGGCCTTATTTTAAAATATCCATGTTAATTTATTTTTTATTACTAAACCACATTATTTTCCTTTGCAGGAACCAACAGAAGCTTTAGACTTGGCAGCTCGGGCTTCAGTCTTACGTCCTAACGCGTTTGAATGTGCTTACTCCATGTCACGAGCTATATTAGCACTTAATAAACCATCAGATGCCCTACCACACGCCAGACGAGCTCTATTACTAGCTCCATCAACAGATCTATCAGCCATGAGGACTTTAAAGGCATTACAGCAAGAAATCTTAACAAGAATCAACTCAGGAACACATAGTGATACACGATCTATGAGGAACTATGATAGCATAAGTCTAAATATGCCTTAATTTGAAAAAGAATAGTATCTATACAACCTTAATAATACGTAAAATAATAAATAATTAACATCTTAATTAATAACTACTTATTATATTGAAAATATATTCGGTGAAATTGTTTTATATTCTCATGACATTATATGAGCGCCATTTTGTATTATATAATCGTTTTTATAATCTATATTATAACAATTGTTCCTTTAAAATGGCGTAGAATGATAACGTTTAGTAAATTGTGATTGTTGCATTTAGGTTTTGTTTTGTGTTTTTCAAAGAAAAATTAATAAAAAATATCAAAAAATTTGTATCCCTAAATTAAATTATAATCATTGTAAAACATGTATTGGATTATATTATATTTAAAAAAATATTTATATGGTATGATCATTATTTAATTTTTTTAGCATTAATTAATTATGTCAATAAATGCAGATTCGATCCAGTCGAGGTAATTCGCAAGATTTAGTTTTTAATTTTACCCGATTTTTTAACTACTTAATTTTTTGTTTACGTTTGTTTGTATGTATGGTTTAATTTTAGTGCTGGCACATTCATAATATTTTAAGTGCATATAAAAAAGGTTGTTTTAATTTCTTTACAAAATAATATTAAGCTTTTCAATTCCTAGACTTTAGCAGAATCCTTGTGATGAAATTTTCTGTAAATAAGTTATTTCATTTATTGTATCTATAGACTTTTTAAGGCTCATATTCTTGTAGACTCGAATAAATATCGATTAAATCACAGTTATTTTTTTGAAAGGTTTCAAAATGAATAAAATAATACGAATAACAACAAATGTTTATAAATATTAATTATACACAGGATAATATTTGTAATAACTTTAAATAAATAAGTATACCTGTTATGTATTATGAAAACTGTGAAAACAAAAATATGAAAACTGTATTATACATTAAGAAATACTTTCTTTGATCACATTTTAAATTTAAAAAAAAACATTAATACGTGTACTTCAAACATTAAAAAAGAAAAATATTTTGAAATATATATAACACTTTTAAGGAGCGGGGTCTCGCCTCTTGACAACAGTCCAAGACAATCGGAATCCAAGAGTCTTAGGTTTACCTAAGTCCCGCTAGGTTCAAATTATTATACGTTTCTACATAATATAATGATAGTTTGACGAATTTTAAAATAATTATAAAACTGAAATATAAGCACAGATGAGCATATTATATACATACACAGATATTTGAAAATATGAATTCCTCTATAATAGTGCACATTTTTATATATTTTATAACATAAAAAATAGCTTAATTATAGTTGTTGTTGTTAAAAATATTTTTTTGAGTTAAACTCGCGTGCCCATTGTCTTGCTTTATTTTAATTTATTAAATTTTAGATTTTAAATGAATACATGATGTTTAAAATTTTAATCAAAATTGTGTGGTTTTATATACTTTTATATAGCGTGTTTTAAATATTTATTATGAAAAATCATATTTCTTTATCGATTTTGATGCGAATCACCGTATATATAGAGAATCAATCGAGCATCTATTGGAAAGACTGATAAATTCGCAGCTTCAACATATTTTTGTATAGCGATAAGTATTATTAAGTACAATAGCTCTGTGACAGTATATATAGTGATTATTAAATAAATTACACAAATTGCTTCGAAGTTTTGTCTTTTTTTATACCTTTTCTTCTCTTCTTTATGCAAAATTTTATAAAAATGTCTCCGAAGAAATACAGTTTTTCTTCTTTAGTATGTTTGTAGAGTAAGTTACTAAACCACATCTATCTAATATTTTTCACTTAAGTAAATTAGTTAAAGTATAATATTTTTATCAATTATTTTTTTTAACTTAAATCTTGCAACTCGCCACTCGTTTTAAGTTCTAGTTTTAACGGAGAGTAGTATAAGGTAACACATTTTATGGTGAAACGTGACTGTTAATAAACGAATGAATTAATAGTTTATCTAAAAAGCCATTTAAAATACTCGATATTCAAAATTTAAAGCTTTTCCTACTAACTATTGTATTTTGAAATTGATAAAAAAATAAAACACCATTGTTCTTTTGTCATAAATTTATTTCAAGATCTAAGAATACCATCATTATGAAGGGAATTTAGCCCCAACGGTTTCTTATAATTTTCGTAAACAGGTAAAAGAACTAAAGTTTTCTCCGTGTTATCATCTTTATTTAAATCAATTATACTTACTTTTGGTATATTGTCGCTGCCAAATATACCAAAATTGTAAAGAGGATTACTTTTGTATGAGGATCGACGTGTTTTAAGCGTTTTGTGAGGATTTAAAAAAGGTATATTGAGTGGTACCTTCTGTCCCAGGTTACGCTGAGCTCCTTCGTTTGATGCAGCATGTTTAATTTTTGTGATTAATCTCAAACATCTTTGCTCTTGTTTCAATTGTGTATATGGACATGTCTGAAAATATATATAATGAATAGAGTTATTTACAATTACTATGAAAATGATTTGAAAGTGGTATGTTAATTTCATGAAGTAAAGAATCCGCGTCGAGCTTTTGGTAATATTTAACAAAATACCAAAAGCTCGACGCGGATTCACGCTGTATCCCGCACACAGATGGATAGGCAGAGAAAACCACTCTGTTCCCCACTTCCCGCCGATTTCTGGAAGCATTGCGTGTTGAGTGGAGGAACTCAACGCGAACAATTTTAACTTTTTTAAACTTTTATTAGAGAAGCGGAAATATCTTATGGGTAAGGAGAGTCTTAACACTAGGTACCCAGGTTTCCTCTGCCTCCACTGCTAAGTGAAAAAAGTAAAAAAATCTTACCCTAATCATAGAATCAATGACATTTAAAAGCTTCTTAGTAGAACTACACTCATGTGGATATAAGACGTCGTTATTAAAAGCGTTTTTATACGTCTTTTGTAAAATTGAAGGAAAATCTTCCGCATAAAACGCAATACTGTCTTGCATTTTGAAATGGTCAATGAACCCGTATTTGTTTAGAACATTCATTTTGCTTAAGATACATGTTGATTGTTGAGAGAGGTCTTTACACTGAAAGATAAATAAATTATTTTAAATTACTAAGATAATTAAATTTAAATTACAATATCGAAGTGAAGAATCACTTCGTTCTCGACTCTACAACTATTTTAAAGGTATAGAGTAATAGTTGGCGGAACCCAATGCTGCATTGTCTGTTTAATCACTTTTGTGTTTAAAAACTATATTTTTGTATAAAATAAGAAAAGCAGGGTTTGAGTCGGATGAGTAGGACGGCCGGGGTAGGTCGGCAATTTCTCGTCCGATCGACGCGACGTATGGATAATTAATTGAGGATTTGCCGCTGTACCATATTCACTTACATTAACCACTGGGCTCCACTTGCTACTTCTCACTGGAGGTTCAGATACATATTCTAATTGATATATTAAATTGACACCGCACTCCTCCCGCACTTCCGAACTTACAAACTCAGGTACATTGCAGAATTGACGACGATGCCTCTGAAAGTAATTACTACATTTATTTAGATTATCTAGAAAGAATCCCGGCCTAGTCTGTCCGCTCATAAATAACAAAAATATTGCTTACAGGTCTATACTTAGAAGAGCTTATTTGGCAAATCAAACCGTCGAGCACTGAAGTGGAATGCCTGTCAACAATAATAAACGAAATAAATACTATTATGAAAAAATACTTTAAAAAATCGAGAAAAAATTACAATAATATTTTGAAGAAAAAAAAGGGCAAAGTTATATTTTAATTCCTCAATTATTAGGTACTTACTTGCATGGATCATTTTTATTCGCGTTCGGACAGTTCTGAAATTAAAACAATACATTTATTACATACAATTTTTTTTACAAAAATAGATATTACTATAATTTCATTTAAATAATTTTATTTAAGTATATATTTACTTCAAAATAGTTACGCAGTGACTGTAATGCACGACAATTATTATGGATTCAAGCCCCACTCGGGGGACTAATTATTTAATATTTTAATTTCCGTTCCGTAAATCTAAAAAAACCGAATTAATAACATACCTCAGTAAGTATATCATAAGTACACGCCAGAATCCTATTAATTTCACAATCTTCTTCATATCCTAATAGAGGTTTGTTCAAACACTGTGTCACAACTTTGGCTTTAGCGCTCGTCCATTGTGTGTGTCTGTATGTCATCGTGTCCAATAATCTCGAGAACGCATCTTTATCGATCACACCGTCGTTTGTTATATTTAATTTGCTAAATATACAATTTTGTTTATCACACTGAAAAAATTATAAATATGTAAATAAAGTTATTTATAATTATTATGCAAAAATATATAAGTATAAACTACATAAGACCGGTTTTTTTATTTTTTTTAGCTTCACGCTGTATCCATCCCGATTCCCGCACATAGCAAATTTAAGTATGAACCTCGTGTTAAAACAGTCCCCATGCACCGGCCGAGTTCCGAGACATTACGTGTTGAGTGGCGGAGCTCGATGTCGCGCTTTGTTTTTGTTTTTAAATATAATAATGATTTGTTTACCTAGGTACATTTTAAGGTTCATTTTTTATTTCTAACAAAAGTTACTTTTTAAATCAGCGCCATCTATATATCGTTTTAAGAACATCTTTCTCTACAACTAGTTTGACTCTACATAATTCAATATATTAAAACATCTAAATACACATATACATATATTCGGTATCGGAAAGAACAAAAACGAACACCTTTTATAAATGTAAAGGCATATTTTAAAAAATCAGAACCAAACAAGTGTAAGAATTAAAAAAAAAAAAGATATCGAGGCAGAGGATAGATATAGAGGAAAAAAAGATATATCTACATATTTGGCTATCTAAGAGAGAAGTGTGAAGCCAAAAAATTCTGACATACAAAACTTAGCATGACGATAACGTAAATAATTTACTCCCCTAAATGGGAATCGAATTAACATCGATCGTCCTTGACGCTGTCCGACAGCGTCCGACAGTACATCTTAACGATATATTATATTAAAATGAGTATTTTAAACATATCAACATCATCCCGTATGGTCTAGTGGCTAGGATACCTGGCTTTCACCCAGGAGGCTCGGGTTCGATTCCCGGTACGGGAAGCTCTTTTTATTGTTTTTTAATTATTAATTTTTCTATATTTTACAATATTTTTAAATATACGTTCTTACTAGTGATTAAAATTATAAATTTGATTAATATTTCCATCTTATATTTTTAATTATTATTATTATATTATTATCATTCAAGTCTTCTGAAATCGTATAACCAAATATAGCTATTGACTATATATTTTTTTTGTTCTGTGAGTCACGAGAAATAAAAACACGACAAGACTTCAGTACAAAAAATTAAAATATAAAATAAAGATTTTCTTTCTAAACTTACCGGTAGAGGCACAATTTTGACATCTTTATTTCTCAAAGACGTCGCTTCAGTAGTGGTCGTTGTGACGTCACTTTCGTTAAATATAGATAATCTATTTATATCGTTCCATTTCAATTTAAAACTACAATCTGTGCGCCATTTTGGTTGAATAAATTCATCTACTATACAACAGTCTAATGGATCCAAGTCCTGGAAAATAAAAATAATTTTTTTTTTAATTTTTAATGATTTTTATAATAACCACAGTGTTATTATAAAAAATCATAAAACACTAAGAATAAAAAAAATTAAAAAGTTAAGAATTTACTACGATTAGAAGTCAGATCCTAAATTTTTATTTTTAATATACACTGTAGTGTATATAAAAAAATATTTAAAAAAATATTAATTTGATGTGTATTTTATGACGATTTTTATAATTAAAAATGCATCTATGTATATTTTTCCTTGTAGAAATGAATTTTTATTGAAACATATATTTTCTTGCAACCGCAACCGTCATTTTCTGAGAAAATATCTACAAGGAAAAATATAGATAGATGCATTTTTTAATATAAAAGTTATGCGTAGTGCCGTACGGACGCGCAAAAAATGGGATGGGAGACAGATTTTTTTGATGGACTGGCTCCCCCTCTAGCCCCTACTCTATGTTTAATAAATAATATTATCAAAAATTAAGAAGGCTCTTTATAAATTTATAGAAACTTACCACACATTTGTTCTTGTAAAAACTATGTTTGACTTTAATACTCTCGT
>DWNA01002701.1:0-11209 GCA_018249835.1 Heliconius besckei
ATTTATTATTTTCAGAGTGACATTAATCATTTTAACTATTTATTATACTTAATGACCTTTTCTTTTGAAGTTTTGATGATTTTATAAATATAATTTAGGATAAGATTGACATTGTTTATTTTTTTTTTAAATTTATGTTATGCCTTTTTATAATTAAACAATAAACTAATTGTGAATTTTAAAATAAAATATTTTCAGAATTATATTATAACATTTGTCTCCTACAAAAATATTATTTGATGATTTTATTTTTTATCCTAAGATTACAGCATTAATAAAATATTATACAATGTTTTTTATTTTATTTCTTTGATTTATCTTAATCTGTTTTACCTATTTTTACATGCCTTTATTATTACCACTGATAATAGAAATTAAGAACAGATGACAATACTAGAAAATGGTACCACCGATGTCACAGTGGAGTCTCAAGGTGAAAAATAAATAGATTAGTTACCCATATATTTATAACTAGCGGGCCCGAGCGGGGCTAAAAATAGAAATATTAATATCGAAATTTAAAACTAAAGATTCAGTCAATTCAGTAAAACAGTTGTATAAAATAACTGTTACGGCAATTAGCAAATTTGTCGAACTAAGTACATTGACATAACTTTTTATTTATGAACCGATGGTAATAAAATAACCCTAAATATTTTCGGAAGCTTGCCAGAACCCAATAGTAAAAAACCGATTCTGAGATTAGCTATAGCAAAAGCACGGACAAAAATTTGAAGTAATTGTTTTCGGTTCTATTACGTTAATAAAGGTTCCCAATAATATATTTTTTAAAATATCTTCCAAGTACAGACACCGACCCTCTTACGATTTCATTATAAGCATATATGAGTAAATGTGTTCTGTGATTATAAGTATAGATATGACCTACACTACACACATGACTGTCTTATTATATAAGCATAACTAATACTTTCATACTGGACAAAAGGTAAAGAAAAAAATAAAAAACCAAATGAAAATAAAGCATAATATAATTTTATTATGAAACTTCCAGTCAATAACACTGAACTATTCCATAAAACACAATGTGTCTGATTTCATACAAGATGGCCGCCACAATTTTAAAAAAAACAACCTAACAAATCTCCCAATAAATGTTTGTTCTATTAAAATTGCGGCTTAACGGGTGCGGATTAAATGGCTTTAATAATTTACACAGCCTTTCGTATTATTTTCTACATTACAAAAACAGATGTTACTATGACAACCATACTTCACTTGTGTCATAAACATTGTATTTACATATTCAATGGCAGTGGTCCAAAAATTATATTCAATTATAAACATTTATTGCCTATATCAGTCCATCAATTTGTAAAATATTTTAAAATTTTATTTATATAATGATTATTTTATATTGAAACCAATAATTGTTTAGTATGAGGATTGCTAAAAATTATATTTACTTTTGTACTAATCATTGTAGTCTGTATAAAGTTTTAGTCATCAAAGAGGTTATATCAGAACTAACCATCTAGATCAATGAACTGATTATGATGATACACATCAAATTCATATTTTTGAATTTCGAATTTGTTCTTTAAAATCTCCAATAGAGGTTCTTTTTATTTTCAAATTCATAATTTCAAAAGAAAGAATTAATTGGAAATTTAAATAACTGAATTCGAAATTCAAATACATAAATTTGAACACAAAAGAATGCATCAAAACTGAGCTATAGCTTCTTTCTTAAACATGAACATTGGATATTATTTATAATAATTCTAATAACTGGGCGCTGTCAATATTAATAATATATAGCTAATAAATGTAAAACGTGAACACTGAACAAATAAGTCATAACCATCCACAACATGTTTAAAATCAATTTAAAAAAACACCAGAATATTGAATGTTTAAAAAAATCTTATATTATCATTTATTTATACCTTTCCGCCAATTTGGACAACTTACGTATTGGATTGCGGAACTTAACCGCACTATGCCGCACCTTGGCGTTATCACCAATGGCATAAATATTACAGGGCAAGTAGGTAAGATATTTATAAATATAAAACAACAAATTAGGCTTAATTAAAGTAACGCCATCTGGTGTTTGGTAGTATTAATATTATAAATTCAATTAGAAACAAATACAAGTACAGGGCTTAGAGAGCTAAGCGTTAAATATTATATAGAAGCAACGACTTTACATATGTACCATATAAATGCAAAGACAACAATATGCATTTTTCAACGTCAACAGCAATATCCAATATACCCATTTTTTTAGGTTCACATTACTTGAGTCAGAGCCGATTTTATTTTATACTTTTTCTAAGTGTGGAATAACACAAAAATGATTATTTTCTAATACCACACCTGTGTTGCCACGCTTTTCAGCACCTGTCAGTTCAATAATATTTGTTTAAAAGTTAGTCATTATTATGAAAATGATTTTATTTAATATCGATATGACTGGAGATTGCTTTATTTGCTTCTATATGTTTAATATACAGTAATAATAATTAATAGGTTGTATATAATTAGCTAATAACAAACAAATGAAGACCACTGCCGTCGGTGCATCCATTGAAAAATATGCATACTAAAATTTTTTTTACATTTGACTGTAAAACTAACAGTTAGCAAGATAAAAGAATAATCATTTAAAATAAATAGTAAAAACACATTATATTGTTTAATTCATTAAAAAACATAAAATAGTTTCATTATCTACACATTTTTATACAAAAAAATCCTTATTTTTTATTAACCTCTGTTTTCCCATATATATTGTATATGGTAGATACTAGTTTTACAGTCAAATTTATACAGTCAATACAGGTATGTGGTATGTATAGGTTCTAATTCATTCTTAGCGCATCAAATTCATAATTTTGAATTTCAAATTCATTCTTTTAGATTTCTAATTCATGCTTCATATTTTCATATATCGAATTCGTTCTATCATGAGCATCAATTTGAAAATCGAAAGAACGAATCCGAAATTAAAAAATCAAATTCCAAATTCAAAAACTTGAATTTGACACGTAAAACAATGCATTTAACTCTATCCTATACAGTAGAGTCCGTGTAGTCAGTTGCTATTAAGACGGAGGTCCCGGGATCATTCCCATTCGGTGGTGGCGGGCGGTTTGGGCGTGAGGTCGTAGAGCACACGAGAAATGCCTGGCACACTCATTAGTTCTTTACGCATTCTGTCTACCACCTAGAAATAGATGATTTTAATTTATAAAATATACGTTATAGTATTTATAATCTTATATTTCCATTCTTATATTGATTCACTGATTAAACATTGTGTTCTTCTATTATGTAATTTTTTCTTTAATTTTTGACGCCGTCATGGCGCAGTGGCACAAGCGTGTGACTTTAAAACACTATGATTGTGGGTTCGAGCCCCACTCAGGGGAATCAATTATTATTTATTAATATTTTTATTTCTTCATTCTGGAAAAATATTAAAATGCCAAGTATGCCTTATAATATCCTACTAGACAAGGACTCATATTCTTATTCCAGCTTCTGTAAAATAATTACAATAACTATTTCATTTATATACTTCTATAAAATCATAGAAGAATTAGTTTAAAAAATGTAATATCCCATACATCCTGAGGCATAGCGTCCTCGCCGGGCAGCGCCGCAATCCCCGTCATGAAGTCATTGGTTATAAAGGGGCGAAGCACCAGGGAGCGCTGGCACGACGGCGCCCTGATACCAGCGTCGCGGTCGAAGTGCACCGGGATGAGGATGACCGGCATCTGAGCTATGCGGGGACCGCCGCCGCTCGACATTAGTATCTGGAGAATATATTATATTTCTTTAGCTTTATATAACTAAATAGGCAGAGGCTAGTATTGAGTTCTCCACGAACAAATTTGTTAATCCTAAGTTCGGATAATCGACGATCAATTGTAATTTTATATATTCAGTAAAACATAATAGTGAAGCCGACCTAGCGCAGTGTAACTACCATGCAACTTTAAACGCGACAAGTTGTGGGTTCAATTTAAAGAAACAATTTTAAAAAAAAAATTTTTTTCCTCAACACGCAATTCCTTCTCCGAACGGGAGTGTCTTAACACTAGTTTCTTGGATCCCTCTACCTCTACACTGCGGAAAACAGCGTAAAGTTAAAAAAACTAGTACAATATAAATAGTTTAACATACCTGTGTAGCAAGATCGTCTGCCTGGCGTATGGTGGATATAACTTGCTGAGACAAGAAAGTGGGTGTGATGTCCGTCACTTGTTCCTTGATCAGGCCACCGAATGCGTAGCATACCCTGCAATCATAATTTATATATTAGTTTTTAGATTTACCTTAATAAAAAAAACTTAAAACTTTCCCTTTAATCACTAAACATTTTTAACAAAATATTTGGCCAACAAAGTCTGATTGGAAATACAAAGGTTGTGGGTTCGATTTTCACTTGAGGGAATGAAATATTTTATATTTTCATTTCCTCGCTCTAGTAACGAGGCAAAGCGCGGTGTTAAGTTCCGCCATTCAACATACAATGTCTTAAGAATTCGGCGGAAAATAGGTAATGGAAGCTCTGCCTAATATGTCAAGTGCGGGATACAGCCTAAAGCTAAAAAGTTATAAGTAATGATACAAAATACCTGTTCACATTGTGGCAAACCCGTGGTATGATTTTGGCGAGGTAGTGCATGTCCTGCCAGTCGGGCGGGTAGCGCTCCGTCGACAGCGCTACTGCGTAACTGTATGAGCGGCCGTCGCCTGCGAGTCCAATATGTAGGATATGGTTAATTATCATTTTTTATAGATGTTGTTATGTTATTATAGATGTATGATAAAAAAAGTTTCGAAAATACTTTAATACAAGAATATAAAACTGAGAAGGTATAAGGTTATAAGCACTTAGTGGTTGCTAACTAGACAAGTAGTATGGTTCATCGATCCACGTTACACTCTTACACTCAACCCAGTCATGCAAAAAGAGGAGAAAGAAGCGTCTGTCCGAAACACGGCTAACACTGTGGGGTAGAGTGAGAGAAAGAATGAAAAGGAAGCCAGGCATACTGGCACTGTTACGTAATGAAACGGTCCGGTCCGCTAATTTTTGCCCTCCCAAAAGAATTTATCCCTTCGAAAACTCGACCATCAACCCACCTTGCACCCCCACACTCCGCACGGGCAGCAGCGTGGCGGCCACAGGCGAGGCGGACGAGATACGCTTGAGGTCGGCCTGCTCCTGCGGCGTGGTCGCGTTGGACACGCGGCCGAGCAGCGCGTGGGACTTGACGCACATCGACGCGTATTCGACCATTATTTTTACTATCACCTGGAAAATTTTATTATAATGTTTAACTAGTGTGTAGTGGCAATTATCTTTGATTGAGAAAATGTATATAATTCATACTCCCAAATGGAGCCACGAACATCGCTTTTTAAGTCAGATTATGTGCTGCTGCTGCGCAATGCCTTAACAGAGTATATCTCATTCAAAAACGCAACATATGTTCTTTATTTATTTTAACATAAATAACCAATAACAACTTAATAATTATTTTACAAAGACAAAAATCACTTTTTTAAAATTATTTCTGCTGATCAAGAATAAACTATAATAGACCTAATTGTTCAAATCAAGCTCATGTAACCAAGTTTACCTGCGTCTCGGCAAAGTCCCGATCTGCGTAGGGCTCCTCCTGGCAGAGCACGCGCACCGCCAATCCCGGACCCGGGAACGGGTGGCGCTCTACCAGCGCCGCGGGTAGCCCTAGCTCCGCACCTAAGGCACGCACCTGGACAAGATAATATACAGTGAAATAGTTATTTATTTTTAGTTTCATGTTCAGGTACAGATTATGGTTCGATATCCACTCGAGAAAATAAATATTTTAAATTATCTTTACAAATATAATACTTGTGCTAGAAATTAAAAATAATTTGTAACAAGCTTTGAGAATATTTAATGTTTGAACAGTTTCTAAGAGCCGCGGCTTCCAGTTTCACTATAATATAACTCTAAGTGAAAATTGAAAAACAATCATCACTAACATTCAGTCTCTAATAATCAAAACAAACCTCATCCTTATGAAAGTCCTTCAGCGGTTCCACGACCCGTCCTCGCTGTCGCAACGCGCGCACCAGCTCGGTGTCATTGTGGTGCGTCTTGATGGCAGCCGCGGCGCCCGACGCCAGCGACGACGCAGACTCGATGAGGTCCGGTCTGAGGGTACCCTGCCCGAGGAGCACTTGTTCTTCCCTGCAACACAACAATTTGTTCTTTTTAATAGAAAGTGCAACTACTAAATTCTTTGCTAGTTTAGTAGAACTGACTGCACAGCCGGTATTCGGCTATTGAAAAGTACTTGCAAAAGTCTATTTATGTTTTATTTTCACTTAAAAAGTCAACTCAAAAGTACATATAAAACTCAATATATTTAATTCGCCCAGGACTCACTGCAAATGCAACACATCCCGCACAGCGTGCTCCGCAACACGCACGAACACGTCGCCGATGATGCGGCGCTTGTCCTCGGGCGCGGCCGCCTGACACAGCAGCGGCGTGTGGCGTGTGCGTCCGCCCGCCTCGCGCACTGTCGTGCTGCCCTGGCGGAACTGAGGGATCCACACCAACCTCGTATTACATTATCTATATCTATCTATACATATACTAATACGTAAATTGTAACGGAGTACGTGGATAAGATAATAAGATATATGAGAAAAAAAACCCGAACAAGCGCGAGTCGGGCTCGAAAGGTTCTGTATAAAAATTGGAAATCTCGAGCTTATTCTGAAATAGGCTTAGCTTAGACAGATCCATTTCATCCGATACCTCACTTGAACTAGCGGCTTTTATATAAAATTTTGTCCCCGTTTTATTTTTTATGGTTTAAACACAAATGTATAGTTTCTGATTTTTTCCTGAACTAGTAATTCCTGTAGATGCTAGCTACCAAATTTCGTAATTCTAGATCAATGGGAAGTACCCTATTAATTTTGATTCGCTTTATAGTGTCCAAATACGCATTTTTTTGCTATTAATGTAGACGTACGTTTTTTTTTTTAAGAAATCATTGGGCCGTAGACAAAGGTTTATGTTAATTTCAACTCGATATCTCCAACCATTCCTGAAATACATGCTCTTGAAAACCAGATAGACGGATAACAAAGTGATCTTATAAGGGTTTCCTTTTTCTTAAAAAGATATGGAACCCTAAAAATATTATTTGTGGCATTTAACTACGTCAAGAGAATCAAAAACAAAATGAGGTTGATAATTGGTGCTTAAACTTATCATTAACTTAAATCAAAAAAAATAAGAAATTGATTTCGAATTAACAATTAAAGTCCAAATTGGCTAAGAAAATAAAAAATAATATAACACACCTGATGTGCTGCATTAATAACGTGCAAACGTACTCCTAGTTCCCTTAAACATCTCTCCACTTTTGCACTCTCGTTCTTACGCATGAAACCTAAAAAAATATTTAATAACTATTAAAAGATATTATCAAAACATTCCGTTATTAGTTACTGATTTAAATTCATGCAACCATTTTCATATATTAGATAAATATATACCATTATCTATATGTAGAGCGATAACTTGATCTTCGCGGAGGGCGGTTCTTAACAACGCGGCGCACACTGTCGAATCCACGCCTCCGCTTACTAGTACCTAAAAAATATTTGTTTTAAAATAAAAGCTGCATAAAATAAAACGAAATTTAAAGGTTAACTAATAGATTTATCTATAGACAGCATTCTTCCAAAAAATAAATATGGTCACCTAAAGATCTAGAGTGTCTGTTTAAGCTGTATTCTTCTTTAATTGAGGAATTAAGAGTGCAAATTACATAGAAACATATTATTAAATATTTAAATAGGTTTACAGGTTGTGTGTTCAATCTTCAGTTGATGAATTGTTTGGCACAAATGTATAATGTACATAACAAAATAAAATATTTAATATCATTGGGTAAGGAGGCTTCGGATATGCAGGCTTCAGCGTAAAGGTACAAGAAATAATGTAAAGATTTAGAAAAATTATAATAATAAGAAATACTCACTAAAACTTTATTGTCGCCGACAGCGTCCCGTATGTACTGCACGCACGCGTCGCGGCGCGAGCGCAGCGTGAACGTGCGCGACATGCCAGCTATGTCGAACAGGAAGTTTGACAGCATCTGTTTGCCTTTTGGGGTGAGATCCACCTGGAAATGGAAATTGTGTGGATTATTATTAATATTACTACCATCTTCTTGCCTGTAGGTGCGAGATGCACCTGGAAGTACAAATTGTTTTGGATCACTATTAATAATAGGTACAGATACAGTACAGTATTACGGAACCACATTCTCTGATGGCCCCAAATAAAATCATTCTATTTCAACAAATCTGATGATAGTCTTAATACAGACTGATGGCAGACAAATTATAATTAGAAAAGAATGCAGTACGGTCGACGAGTGGCCAAGCCAAGCCCTTGTCAAGAAAATAATCAAAAGTAAGAAAACATCTCTTAAAATCGAGTCTGTGCTGCCATTTACAGCTGACTTCAGGGCAACCACAACTTGTGGACTGTACTGAATCTCTGTAAAAAACCTTTCTTTGGAGGGCTTACAGGCGAGTACAAAAAGGTTTTAATGTGACTGATCAGCCAGGATTCATCTTTAAGAAACCTGATCACCTCACTAACAAGCCACCATTAGCCATCACATTTACTATAAGACGTTGCACCACAACGCCCTCGTAAAAAAATGCTCACCTCAGGATGAAACTGAACTCCATACAGCCTCATCTGTTCATTATAAATGGCGGCCACCAGGTGGTTTGATGATTGAGCCCCCACTCGGAATTTGTCGCCCACTTTCTGTACGCTATCACCGTGGGTTAGTAGAACTGGCTGGAGTTTCTCAAGACGACTGAAAATTAATAAATCAATTTGTAATAATTGTAATGGCAACAACAATTTATTAAAAAATACGAAGATTTACATACCACTTTGTTTATTCAAATGAACAAAATATTTATAATTAGGTACTGAGTGAATATATTTTGTTTTGCCTGATTTAAAAAGTCAACTGTTACTGTTAGCAAATCAGTAACTCTATTTTCGTAATTTATTTTATTCTATTTTTATTATTATTTTCATTTAAATTGTTAAAAAGAATAATTATAATTTTTTATATAAAGTTTGGTAATATTAAAAAACAAAACAAAGATAATAGGAACTTTGATCAGCGGTGAGCCAATTTTTCCATTTATTTTTATATCAAAGGTTTCCATATAAGAGTAGATGGAAACTATTTATTCCACATGTGAATACTCATATTATTACTTACTTAAATAAAGGACATGTGGTTTCTACTTCCACTTCGTACTGTCCATCTTCCCGGGCTTCTTTCCGTAGTACTGAACCACCAAATTCTTTGTTTAACATTTGCATTCCATAGCATATACCTAAAGAAAAATAAAAATAATAATAATTTAACTATAATTTAATATATTAATTTACTAATCTATAGTTTTTCAGTATTTGCAGAGTACACAGTCTATTTTTAACTTGGTTTTTTAGGAACAAACCAAATGCATATATCTATATAATAGTCTAATTATTCAATATTGAACAGGCAAATTTATGTTTTTAAGCTATCTTTATTCAACTAGATTAATGGAATATATCAAGTTTTAATATAAATAAAAATCATAGTCATATGTATAATTAACGCTATTTGCAGTAGACATTTAACTGCATTTTTCACATAATAGTAACATGATCTAAAGGATTTTGTATCGACGACATACAAACCAATAGCACTCTAATAGGTCGCTCGTGATTTCTCACAAAAGGTACTGTTACAATATGTAGTATGATATACAAGTGTTTATATTTTTGCATATTAACTATTAAAAATTCGGGTCAATGGTGGCTCAGGGGCACATGCGTTTGTGTGTAATTCGACAGGTTTTGGGTTCGATTCCCACTCGAAGAAAATAAATATTTAATATTTTTATTTCTTCGTACTGGTGACGAGTCATTCTCAACTCACTCAACGCGCAATGCTTCACGAATTCGGCGCAAAGTGGGTAACGGAGTATCTTCCTCTGCCTACCCTGCTATATACGGGATACAGCGTGAATCTAAAAAAATATTTTAAAATAAATGCATTAAAAAAAAATACCTAAAACCGGCAAACCAATCTTGAATATATCCGCATCGTATCTAGGCGCGTCCTCCGCGTACACCGAGTTGGGACCGCCGGATATTATGATCGCGCGGTATCCTGTCTCCTTCAGGTGATACGCAGGGGTGTCCAGCGGCAAAATGTCTGACTCTACACAGAGTTCACGCACTCTTCTGTCTATGACCTGTTCAAATTTAATATATAATTAAAAATCAACTAGAAGAAAGGATGTCCTGGCGCAGCGGCAAAAGCGCGTGAGTGTAAACGCGAGGTTTATGGGTTCGATGGTTCGGGGTTTACGGGTTTAAAGTTTCTAAGATTTTATTTTAAAACGGCATGAGGTTTTTTATAAAATTGGAAATTTAGTCTTAAAATATTTCATTGAACATTTGTTTCATGGTTGATTGAAATTCATCCCCTAAAGTGAAAATAATTTCATAAACATATTTAATAAATATTCGTATAGTTCAAGCGGGCGAAGCCGCCCAGATCGAATAAAATTACTTTATAATATAAAACAATATATAAAAATTTTATAATATATAAATATTTATAGTAAAGTATAAAATTACTTTAGTATAAAAGTTTATATATTATACTTCTTTATATAGTACTAGTGGGCCCGGACGCGGCTACGCCCGCGAAAATATAAGCCTAAATAATTAAAATATAATAATAAGTGGAGATTTATTATTAGAAAAAATATCTGAGTAACCGAAATGAACAAACAAAAAGGAGTTAAAGTAACTAAAGGAAATTCTTAATATTAGAAAAAGTACCTAAAGTTTGCCGTGCGCGCGTACTAAACATTTCTCTATATTAAATAATTATTAATTTTTGCGAACAATATTAAATAAAATCCCAAATTATTAAAATTACGATATTTTAAGTGTATAACATCGGTATAGATAACCGAACTGAAAAAAAAAATTATAAGCAGCAAATAATTACATAAAAAATAATAGTAATTCGAAAATATATAAAAATTTACAAAATCATCAAAGTCATCTGCCCGTTCGCGTCGGTCATACTATACCACTCGTAGGCTAGGTCAT
>DWNA01002702.1:0-11206 GCA_018249835.1 Heliconius besckei
TTTTTTTTAAACGATGTACACATTCCGTGTTATCCCTCACGTGTTAATTTGATAAACGTCATTAGTCGCTTCTGGTCTTCGTGTGTTGAAGAAATTAAGTCATTATACTTTTTAAGTCTATGTTATGTTGTTAACAACGCAGTAAAATTTAAATGGTTGGTTTTAGTGTCTCTCTAAAACTTTGTTTTTGAATATTAAGATGCCTTGTAAATAAAGTGTATGAAAATTAATTGTCTTGTTTTTCAGTGTAACACTGTATTCCGCTCATAGCAGGGTAGGCAGAGGGAACCTAAAGTTTAGACACTGTGTTCCCATTAAACACCTCCGATCCCCACTTTACGTCGAATTCTGGCGGCATTGCATGTTTAGTGGGGAATCTCAACGCCGCGTTACTAGAGAGGGAAAATGAAAATATTAGTAATTTCTTTGTCTCAAGTGGGAATCGAACGCACAACCTATCGCGTTTACAATCGCACGCTTGTGATGTGATTTATACAATATTGCTAATGACAAAATTCTTGTCCGAAAAGTAGTTTGTGTTTTACGAAGGAAATTTTAGTAAAGACTTAATGTTCAAGGAAGTCATTGCTACATTGTTGACCTGACGACAGAATTTTCTCCAGCTGGTGTACTTATATAGCAACAATAATAATAACTAAATTCTTCTCCCATCAATTTTAATTTCGAAATAATAAAAACAAAAATCTCGTAGAAGTCGTCGCGATTAAAAATAAAATGTAAATAGTGGTTCATCTACAATAGCACATACGACGCGCGAGATCGAAAAGGCTGGCAGTAAATAAACAGTTGATACTGACTACACATCATTACTTCGAAGAGATGAAAAGCACGTGGTGGTCAGATTTCAACTCTAATACCTCAATATTAAGGGTAAAATTCACATGTCATATTCTTTCTTATTTCAGTAGGTTAGTGGAAGCGAGAGGAGTCAGGTTAAACGGTTAGCAAACATCTATTCGGATTCGTCTTGGTCGTTGGAGAAATATCGCGAAATGGTTACAAAGCTCGGCACACACGACATTGTTAGTTTACTCAGTTCCACTGAAATATTTTCTTTAAAATATCCTATGCGCTGATGCGGTAGTGTAAAATGACTTTCTGCGCGGATAAAAATTATACATTGGCAAAGTTATGTGTGTTTTCTCAGTTGCACGCAGTATCCCGCACACAACAGGGGAGCAGAGGGAACATAGTGTTAAGACACTCCGTTTCCTACTTTAACTTATAGCATGTTACAAATATATAATGTCATATAAACATATAAAGCTTATAATCCCATTAGCCGTCTATATAATATGTGACAGTTTACTTTACTACTACTTTTGCTTTTTAATAATGACGACACATCTAGAAGTATCCAATTATTATTTTTAATTTATTACGTACCGCAAATTATTCTTCAATCCGATACACCTTATTAGATAATTAATTTAGAAACCAATACAATAATTCATATAAAAGTAGATAATTACAACAACTGCCATATTACTTTAACTCGGAAGCATCTTCGAGAACCCCAAAAATAATCGCCCATCAATCATCCGTCCAAATTTGGTAAAAAAAACCGCTTTGTCGGAACAAAACCGACGTAATTGTTGGATAAAAAACAAAGGTGGAAATTTATAACGAGACGAAATTCCCAAATCATTCTGTTTAGTGCAAAATTATAGTTTTTAAAGTGTTTTAAACGAACGTTTAGGTGATTTGTTGGCCTGTAATGGTCCTCATTACGCAGCGGCGTGTTCTGGTGAACAAAAAAAAAGCTTAATTTCATACCTGTTTACCTTTAATTTTGTAATGATATAGAACGATTTTTACACGCGCTTCTTCGCTTTTAATTATTTTACAAAAGTGACAGCGTGAAGACATCTCATTTGTACATACTTCGCGCAAATTATTTAGCAAATTTATATGCAATTATTTAGTTTTCTTTATTGAATATGAATTCATATTTATGATTATATGTACGTACACGTTCTGAGAAGACGGAGTGCGTTGGATTCTGCCAACCAAAATCTGTAAATGAAAATGAAAGCCTTTGAGCTTAACTCACAAATGCCGGAGATATGTGATTTAAGAAGAAAATTAAGTACTTTTTTTAATAATATCGGTTTGCATATTTTAATTTATTTTATTGTAATTCAGGATCCAAGCATACCTTAATAATGTCACTCAGGAATAAATACCAAGTAGTAACTACTTCATACTGTTTTTCCCGTATTTTCCAGCAGATATTAAACTGCCATAGTATTCTTTTCCTAACCGGATATATTTTACCTTAACCTATTTCATTATAAAAACATAAAGTATCTAAGGGCTGTCCAACTATAGTCCAGCAGCTAGTTGACGTCACGCTGTGGGTGCCGACACGTCGCCGTCACGCTCCACAAACAGCGAGGTTACCGCAGCCTTGACGTCGCCTCACATTGCGCACCGGCACAGAACAACCTTTTTTAACTGAATACTTAGTGACCAGTGATCAAATGCGAATCAGATCGATGAGGGCTTCCGTACTTGGTGTCATTTTGGGTCAAGATGATAATTATTATTAATTGTTGACTGCGACAAGTAAATAGCTGAAGATTTTCTGAGAAATATTTTTAAAATATCCATTAATCCTAATAAGTAGGTATAGGATATATATATTTTGTGTTCAATTTTACTTTATTAACCTCCTTATCTTCATTTCAATTAATGAGCAACAATTCTGCTACAAGGCTAACAAAGAACAGAACTTAGAGAAGGCCCATGGTCTGAGCTAAACTAAACCTGAACCCTTAATTAAAACCTAAATCTGAAATACCATTGTACAACATTTTACGCTTCACGCTGTAATCCGCACATATCAGAGGGAACCTGGCAAGCTAGTGTTAAGACACTCCGTTCCAATTAAGACATTATGTTCCGTTCCACACTTTCCGCCGAATTCTGAAGACAAGAAGAAGTTGTTGTGGTGGGAACTCAATGCCGCATTTTCCCTCTACGCGAGTGGGAATCGAACCCACAACCTGTCGCTATTTACAATCACATGCTTGTGTCCCTGCGCCACGCCTGGCCTCTACACACCATTAACTTAAGCCACTATGGCGCCTCACATGTTCTTAATTAATAATGAATTTTATTATATTAACCCCCTAAGCGATTCTTTCCTAGACTTTCCATCCAATTTATAATTACCAACCATATCAACCTCTCAACCCGGTTGTCAGAATGCCCACATACTGCCAACTATGTTGAGCTGAAACTTGATATAATAAATCGTATTGTAATATATTTTTGGTTTTACATACAAATATTAAATCTATTGATGAATTATCGCGACCAGTCAGGCACGTCCCAAATATGACAATACTTTTTCCATTGATATATAAGGAAGGTTATGTGAAAGTATAAAATGTATAAAATATGAGGATTTTAATATTACTCAGTTTTGTATTTAAAAGACGTCTATAGTAACAATTATATTTTGTAGAATAAAAAGACAAACCTAGTAGCCACGCTAAATCGCCACATGCGTGTTAGATTGATTTCTGATGCTGCAACTAGTAATAATATAGATATTATTTAAAAAAATATTATTTAATTTTATTTTACATCCCACTTTTCTTAAAACAAAAGGTTTGCTATTAACACTGCAAAGAAAATTTAAAAAAAACGCATTTAATACCTTAAATTACCTACCTGTCATAAAATAAGATGTAACGCCGTCACTGTCCCGACATTCAGGTAGCGTTTAAAACAAAGGACAAACGTCTTTTTTAAGTGTGGTAATGCAGTTGTACTTATACCGTCGCCCTGGGTAGGCATGGCGAATGCCATCGAAGACAATGGCGCGAAAACCCCATAAAACTTAAGTCATAAAACTCTGTCCAAAATATTTACGGCGCGTGACAAATACCCATATCTTTGTCTTGAGGATGTCTCGCCAATTCGTCGTGGTTGATTCCAGACATTTGCAGCACCTAACACTCGATGACTATATAGCAAGTTTCGTATTGTTTAAAAGAAAATGTTTATTTCTTAGTAGTAGGTAATTAATAAATATATACGTACAAACACAGGTATTTTTTTAAAATTTTCCCCTCAATAAGCGTTTACGAGACTGCGAGTAAAGCTGCTCGATCGAGGAAATCTTCTGCTGCAAGTTATATCCCGACAAGGCCGAGCAGCAACCAACTGTAAATATAATGATTCCAGTTAATAATTCATGTTAATATATAAACAACTTTGTAAGTTAAATTATGTGTAGTACACAGTTAAACAAATCAAAGTAGCCAAGTATCAGATCCAGAAATAATATTCTGTACATTAGTAAGTATCTACGGAATATTATTTCTGGATCTTACTTAGAATCTCGAAGTTTATGTTGAATTTAATTACCTAAACACCCACAGGTAATATTTACATGGGATAATTGCTTTACTTTATAAAAAAATATTCACCTAAAATTTCAACCATAAAATGAGCCTTATTGCCTTGTGACCTGCCCAGACGTGTGTGACTCATACAAATTAGGTTACCGAAAAACAGTAAGTAAACCTACAAATTAAAGTGCCTATTTTAAACACTACTTCAATTGGTTTAATGATAACTATAAATGTATAGAAATTCTAATAGCTCCAAGAAAATTGAAAAGAAAAATAATATAGAGATATAATAGAAATTGGTAAAAATAATATATTATTTATTGTTAATGAACATTATAATTTTTTTTATTGGTAAAAATAATATAAATATAATTTATTAAAATTAATTTATGTAATTTATAAATACGTACAGCTGGAGTACTGTTTATTCTGAAAATAAATGCAATGAATGCAAAACAAACTGCCTGCATCCGTTCAAAATATTTATACGTTTTTTAGTTTGTGGTAGGTAATCAATTACTTATGTAAACATTGTTAAGCAAACGAAATTTCGATCCTTAATTGCATTTATTCAAATATATCGAAGGTATGTAGTTGAAATATAATTTTGTAAAAAATATTTGAACCCGTTAGAATTGTCATAATTTTCAATTTTATGAAGTAATTTAATTTTCAAATATAACAAAAACCTTTTATTTACACGTGAAAGTTAAGGTTATAAATATTTATATGACCATCCCTGGATCGGAGTGGAAGGCGATAGCACGTGCCGGCGCACAAAACATTTACGATATTAAGAGCGGCCTCGCACTGCCGTGGGCGATCGAACAGAACAAAAAAGTTGTCTTTTTACTTCGAATCGTTAGTTATAAAGTCTCGGCTGGCCGATGGCTGTGAAAGTTCACATAACAATTTAAAATTTTATCACCAAGCCACCGATGGACTCTCATTAACTTAGGCGACGATATAACGCTAATTGTTTTACTGTTTTCACGAATTATTGGAAAAAAATTATAGCGTATATAATATGGTGTTACCTATATATGTACCATAGAATATACTCATATAAGTAAAATATCTGTTTCTATTTGATTTAGTGAGCCTATAGTTTAAATTCTAGCTTGACTTTTAAATTCTACGTTGACACCCAGTTTTTCTTTTTTAGTAGATACATTATTATGACCTTTGCTCATATGCAGTTAGCATAAAAGCAAAGATTATAATCATTATACCTACGACTTTTAACCTAAACTAGACTTAATGTTTATTTTTAATTTTAATTGAATACTTCTTTGGATGCCTCTTTAATCCTGAAGGTAAGCCTTAGCTGCCCTCAAATTCTGCTGCGTTTAATGCTAAACGGAATAATCCTTCCACGGATCTGCTACAGGTTCATTCTCTGATTTTAGTCTTTTACTTTTTGGTTACTTAGTATGAATCCGCAAATAATTCAATTGAAAATTATTTATTTACCTATTACCTACTGTTATAATTATATCCCTAGTACAATAATGAATTGATTATTATTTTCTTATAAAATCAAATATTTCGTAAACAGTAATTTTACTTTTATGGAAAAAACGACCTCCATCTCGAATGTCATTTGCACGGCGTGCCGTTTAAAAAGCAATTATTTCAATATCAGGCCCGCGCCGGCACCCAGCAGCAAAAAGTGCTCCGAGCACGCGCGCCGTGACTGGCTCAAGAAAGTTTGGAGACGCCGCACTAGAAGGACACTCCACTCCACTATTGGACGGACTTTTCAAAAGTTTATATTGTTAGAACATGCTGTGTATTCTTTTAATTATATGCAACTCTAGTATGTGTTTATTTGAATTATAAATAGATTAAGGTATTTCTTATATTATATTATAAATAAGTTTTACAAAAATGCTATATAAGTTTCTTTAGACAATTAAGCATATAATAAAAAAAGATTAAATAACTTATAATAGTGATAGGAAAATCTAATAACTAGTATTTTCAAGCCAAACATGAAATAACAGTATAAAATTTTATTATTATCATACACCAATATAAAAACGTTACAAGCTTCTTCCCGCTGCTTGATTAAAAATAAAAAAATGACGTTTCTACTCTTTTTGTTCTTTTCTGTCTGTAGCTTCATAGTAAAAAGTGAGACTATTCGGCTAGAATTTTCACTACTTTGTTATTTTAAACAAAAAACCAAGGAGCGCTTCTCGCGCTTTCGTTGTTCACATTAAGATATTAATATAAAATTGTTATTAATATAATTAAAACTAAATTCTGCAGGTACCATTTAAATTTTTTGCCTAGCCCGCTATATGCGGGATACAGCGTGAAGTTGATTTATTTTATTTTTCATAAACTATATTCCGTGTTACATTTTCGTGAGAAAGCATGTCTAATCTGGCAAAAGGTGGTATAAATATTAACAAGTAAACCTTTAACACTGTTATAGAGTGTAAGAGTGTAAATAAGTACTCGTATTTTTAGATCAACTCTCAAACAAAGGCTTGGTTCCTCGACCACTGGTTTTCCACTCTGCTGCCCATATTGAATAATAAAGATAAAGCTTCCGCAAATCAATTAGGTTTTTATTAGAAAACAACTAAGCCGCAAGGTTTGTTAATACAATTTTCATTTTTGTCGATCTTAAGCTTCTTATGGTGTTTTTTATGTCAATATTTTACAACATCTACAATACTTAAATTATCCATATATTGGTTTATAATTGGAATGGGAAGAAGAAAAACTATAACTATGAAAACAACATCGAAAACTCTTGAAATTGTACTAATACTTTTAAATAAAACAATTCTGTGAAATAAAAAAAAAAGAACAAAATTTACCTGCCTCAGTCAGAAATCTTAGACAATTTTGATGTATATTATCTATAGGTATATCCAATATAAATCCGTTTAACACGAAAATAGTTGCAACAAGACCTAACTATAGAAATAAGTGTGAAGTCGATAATTCAGCCCTCTTTTTGTAAGTGACAAACATTTGTGAGTGTCACTCGAATGACAATGCAGGCGTGGAGTGCGCCGAAGCCTCTACCATGGAACTGTCTAGTATTCGAGTATTAGTAAACACTATTAGAAACAAAAACATTATTACTAAAGCATAATTGACCTGCATTTTGCAAACTGACTGACTGCCAACACCCTGTGCCGTTTGTTAGACCACAAATATCCTTGGCATCAATTGCTACCGGAATTACGTGTTATCTAGATTCAAATTTACTATGATTACGTTCACGTAACGTATTTATTAATATTTCTTGTAGTAATAGGTAAAAGTTTGTGTATTTATAATTAAACATATTATTTCTGCAATCATTTAAATATATATTTTTAAATGGATATCTTTATAATTATGGTAAATTACAACCAGCATAAATTAGAGATTTCAAAAATAAAGTTCCAATTCATGTAAAAATAATACTAGGTTTATAAAAACATTATTATATAAAACAAATACCTACAATATGATATTTTATAGTTTTAAATAGTTTTAGTGTTTCATCTTAGAAGTAGCAACTAGTGGTAGGGCCGAGGAGGCTGAACTAACGGGAGATCGCAAGTATGTCGCCCGCCAATCATTACAGACAGCTAAGTTGTAAATTAAGGCTAGCTGGCATACTCGTTAAGAAAATCTTGAGACAGACTTGTAGGCGAATGTCTATTATATAAATAAATATCTAATATTTGGGTTTTTTTTTAATTAAATTATACAGCTTGTTTTATTTAAATTGTTGGGTAATCGGCGGCGTAAGACAGCGTCTGATTGTAAAAAACTCTGTGGAAAGTGAGGAATGGAGTGTCCTAGCAGTAGGTTCCCTCTGCCTATCTTGTCATACAGGATAACATGTTAATATAAGAAATAGATGCAAAAGAATTTTGTTCTTTGCTTAAAAGAAAAACCCTCGATTTATATGGGTCTTTCTTTTAATTTTTTTGCAGTAAGCTTGTATATTTCAAAAAGGTTGTTTCGAAATATATAAACTTACTGAGCTGTACGAAACCTCAATAATCTATAGTAGGCGTCAGGCAACTGAAAATGTATTTTACGCGTGATATTTTTCTATGTCCACCTCCACGTGGTAAATGTTCGCGGGCTGTCATCACGCGCGTCCAACTTGTAATTTATGTTCTTTAGAAAGTACATTGACATCGCTTATGAGTTCCACATTTTAAGCTTCAAATATAATTTATGGTTGTGTATTTTCAAAAGGCATGTTACAAATTTTATGCGATTAGCGAAACATAACGGCGCAAGTTTTCCTTAACCCTTAAATAAGCAATGTTGGGGACGTTCAATAGCAATTTGATGATTTGATTGTAAAATTATTATAACCAGTTTAAAAAAACTGCTCACTTTTTATCATAAAACTGCTATTTTTGGTAGCATATAATTTAAAATTGATAAAAGAGGTGCAATATCTTTTTTTCGTTTATCGTAGCAGCGTTACAACTATACAGTACATTTAGTTGCTATACAATAAAGTGACTATTACAGATCTACCAGCAGGTAGCTAAAATAGCTTTGTGACGTGACGTTATTTACAGGGGCTGAACGCTGGGGCAGACGTGACTTAGAGTGAAGACCCCGTACAAAACGTCCGGTAGGATGACCCCCGGCTTGATGTACCGACGACCTAAAGAGGTTGGCGGGAAGCGGATAAGTTCGAAGAGCTGAGGATCGAGTGTGGTGGTGAGAATTGGGGAAGGCCTATGTCCACAGTGGACAAAGAAGGCGGTCGATGATGATGATGATGATGACGTAATTTAGTTATCGTTTGGCTCGAAAGGTGGCTTTAATTATGGCATTATGTTCTTCAATTATTTAATACTATCGTAACGTATTTGGCCCTTGTTGGTAACAGTTTAGAAAAATAGGTATATTCTTAATTCTACATTATTATTGGATATAAATAGAAGATCTCAAAATCCCTAAATGAAATTTACAAACTAAAGTTACAATAGGTGAAGGCAAGTAAACACCTCAATAAAATCTGTGCACACACACGCTGTCACCCACGGGAGAGAGAGCGTCAGAGACGTCGAACGCATCAAATATGATAAATGTTAAAGCTTTGATTCTGAACATCGAGTCGATCGTAGATTACACCTTTTCTAGATATGAACGTAGAATTTTAGAATGAAGCTTAGAAATGTAATTTTGAAAACGTTAAATAATTGTATTAGGTATTCTATTTCCTTATAACGTCATCAAAAATTACTCCTAGTTTAAATCATTAGAATTATTATTAGTTACATAAATGTAGTAATGCGCGATAAATGTAGTAATAAAAATAAATCATTAAGACTGAATGTCGTACTTTACAATGTTGTCATGGGGACACCACGAAAATCTAGGTACCTACCTATTAATCAAGTAAAATTTTTAAATTAATTTTTACCAATTACTGCAGCTACGAATAAAGTTACAAACAAACTAGGACGAACAATTTTATAAATACATATTAATATTTTATCATCACATTTCTTATCGCTTATATCTAGCTTCTAATGCCTATTCTAGTATAAGTTGATCAGGGTCGTGCCAATCAAACGCGCCCAATGCAGGTCTGACACGAGGTTAGCTTGCCGATTCCTTAATTGCCTGACGTTTTGGTGTCACATTCCTAAGCAAGCTACTTAAACGAGCGAAGTAGTGATGTTATTGCCAAACTTTCGATGGCAAATTTTACAATCTGGTGGCATGACACGTATATATATCTATAGTAAATTATGTACGTACGGAGTAATTCTTGTGTGTGTGTAATATGAAGAATAACTATAATAATATGGTAGTGACTTGCCTCGTTAGCACGGACACATGATGCGGTTCTTTAAAAGTTGTGAAATGTATGATTTCATAAACACGAATATATCTTAGCTTTTTTTTAGCTTCGCGGGGTATCCCGCGCTTAGCAGGTTAGGCAGAAGGAACCTGGGAACCTAGTGTTAAGATACTCCGTTCCCAACTCTCCGTCGAAGTCGCGTGTTGAGTGGCGGTGAAGTCAACGCCACGCTTTCCCTAGTTACTAGAGTGAGGAAATGAAACTATTAAACATTTTTATTTCTTCTAGTGAAAATTGAACCCACAACCTGTCGCTTTTATTGTTATATAATGCAATTGAGGCGCAGTTCGAACATATTTGACTGAATGAGGTAGTTGTGGGTTATAATTGTAGTCAGTTAAAAACTTATATCAGCGGAATTTTGGGAGTCATATGAAGAGATTTAACACTAGATTACAAAAATATAAAATTTTAATAAGTGGCCGAAGTCCGAACAACATTAAAACCATAAAAACAATTCGAAATAAGATAACAAGACAACTACAGTTGTTCAAATAAATAATACAAATAATAGATAAGTTACAATGAGCGCTATGAAAAAAAAATATTAAGTAATAATTTAAGGCTCATTAAGATCACATTACGTAAATTTAAATGTTTATTTTAAGCTGCGACAGGTAGCGTTAAAGAGGGTTCTCTAATAAATAACGTCAAAATCTATAAAACGTGCTTCAAAACAAAATTATTTTGAAAAGGGTATCTCATTCACACATTAGTGACGCTACTCGCCGCTCGACGGTAATTATTAAAAAGTTACGTCCTGATTCTGGCCACCTTCTCCTCTTTATTTATTTTTATTTTCATGTCATTTAAATTTGGGTCGTGAGTCTTAAGTAGTATTTATGCGATCCCCAACAGCGCGAAGGCGGTCGACCAAGGAACTTTACAAGTAAATGGAACGTAAATTTGGTATTAATTTAGTTAAGGGTGACTGGAAATTTGAAATGAAAAAAATAAATTGTTT